>JARQOC010001272.1:0-45039 GCA_033576535.1 Allobates femoralis
CCATTGTTAAAAAAATGACATGCACTGAATCGGATACAATTTACCAAAGATCACATCACCTGGCCTCAAGAGAAATTGAGAAGCATTTTGTGGACTGATGAAAGTAAAGTTGTTCTTTTTGGGTCCAAGAGCCGCAGACCGTTCATCAGACGATTCCCAAACTCTAAATTCAAGCCACTGTCCACTCTGGAAACAGTGAAGTCTAGTGGTGAAGCATAATGATGTGGGCATGTTTCTCTTGCTATGGTGCCAGGCTTATTTACCGCATACCAGGGATCATGGGTCAGATAGCATATATCAAAATAAAAGAGGTCATGTTGCTTTATGCTGGAGAGGAAATGCCCTTGAAAATGGGTGTTTTACACCAGTAAATGAGCAAAATCTTGGTTCCAGTCCAACAAAATTGAGGTTATGTCCCAATACCCGGACCTTTATCCAACAGAACACTTGTGGTGGTGACAAAAAAAAATGCAGTTTCTCAGGAAAAGCCAACAAATGCAAATAAATTGTGGCATATAGTCAAAGCATCCTGGGCTGGAGTAACAGTTGACAGCTGCCAGATGTTGGTTGACTCTAAGCTACATAGATGTGAAGCAGTTATAAAAAAAAAACGGTAATTATACAATTAAATATTAGGTTAGTGATTCCCAGGAATGATAAATCTTAAAAAAAAAAATACATATTTTGAGGTTGTAAAGACAAATAAAGACACTGGTATTTTTTGAGTCCAATGTTCATTTTTTATTTTCTGTAAAGTAGTTACGGTTTGTAGATAACAGTTTGTTAATATTTGTAATAATCATATACATTGCCTTTTCTCTTTTTACTGCTGCTCCTGTCAGGTGATATCTCTCCAAATCCTGGTCCACCCTCAACTTCAACCCCTCTCCCACCACAGAGACCATGCTAACCTTATCAACATTATTTGCACATCTACATCTCCCTCTTTTAATTGCGCTCTCTGGAATCCACGGTCTGTATGCAACAAGCTTCCCTTCATCCACAACTACTTTCTCACAAACTCTTAACCTCCTGGATCCAGGATTCAGACACCGTGTCCCCTGCCGCTTTTTATTATGGTGGCTTACATTCCCCGAGACCTGGGAACGGACATGGTGGCGTTGGCTTACTCCTGTCCCCATAATGTACTTTCTAGGTCCCTCCAGCCCCATCACTCTCATTCTCCTCTTTTGAGCTCCACACAATTAGGCTGTTCCGTCCCCTCTCCCTCAGAGTAGCGGTGGTATACCGCTTACCAGGGTCACCCACCCAGTTCCTCGACCATTGCTCCGCGTGGCTGCCCCATTTCATGTCCTCAGAATTACCAACCCTTATTCTGGGAGACTTCAACATCCCTGTAAACAGCCCCATTTCCCCATCTGCGTTCCAGCTCCTATCTCTAACCACATCTCTTTGCCTCTCTCAGCTCCCAACCTCGGAGACGCACAAGGATGGTAACACCCTTGACCTGATCTTTGTCAAGCTCTGCTCAACCTAGTCCTTACATAATTCACCTCTTTCCCTCTCTGACCACAACATTCTCTCCTTCACGCTCACAAACCCTCGCCCACCCCAGCACAGTCCGACCTATCAAACATTAAGAAAGTTACAGGCCGTTAACCCTCATATACTCAACACATCACTGTCCACAATCTCCTCATTCTCCTGTCTCGATCTGGCAGTAAATCACTTAAATGACTCTCAGAAGCTCCCTGGACCAAGTAGCGCCCCTCACCCTCAGAACCTCCAAACAGGGTGAAACAGCCATGGTTCACATCACAAACTCGATTCCTCCAGCGATGATCTAGGCGTGTTGAACGTCTATGGAGGAAAACTCACACACCAGAAAACTTCATTCACTATAAATTTATGCTGAGAATTTACAACTCTGCCCTTTACCTTGCCAAACAAACTTATTTCACCACCCTGATCTCACTATTCAACAGCCCAAAAAAACTTTGACACCTTTCACTCCTCAGTCCTAAAGTGCAGGCCCCTATCACTGAACTCTGTGCTGATGATCTGGCTTTTTAGGGTGCCTTCACACTGCGGTGAGGTCCGGTCAGCACACAGAACCGGAGGGCTAATATGCCCTCCGGGCCGGTGTGCAGCCTGACGCAGCTGCCGCTGCTGATTCAGGCCTGCGGCTTGCAGGGAGCTAGCCGCAGTCCTGAAATAACAGCGGCATGCAGCCAACGGTTCCCGGATCGGGCCAATTCGGCCCCATAGGCTCCCATGTTAAGGGAGCTCCGGATTTCCCCGGAAGGATCCGGGGGAATCCGGGAGACACCAATTATGGGGAGATTGTTCTCCCCGGACACAAAAACGTTGCAAGCAACGTTTTTGTATCCGGGAGAAAAATCTCACTTCTCCCGGATTATTCCAACGAGCTGGAAGCTGGATGGCAGATAGCTGCCATCCGGCCCAATAGCATACTATGGGGCCAAAATCCGGTCCGGGGCTGTCACCCCTGACAGCCCTGGACCGAACCTGACCGCAGTATGAAGGCACCCTTTATAGAGAAAATAGAAAATATCCATCAGGAAATTAACTCCCAACCTCAAATCGCTGTTACCCCTACCTTTCCTCTGTTATCCCAACATTTCCTCTGGCTCACTCTCCACTTTTAATGCAGTCAGAGAAGTCTCCAGGCTCCTCTCGTCCCACCACATGCACTGCAGACCCCATCTCCTCACACCTACTTCAGTCTCTCTCTCCGGTGGTCACCACTCACCTAACGTATGGCATCTTCCCGTCCTTCAAACACTATCATTACCCCATTATTAAAGAAAACTCTCGAGACCCATCCTGCACAAACAACTACTGACCAGTCTCCAATCTCCCCTTCATCTCTAAACTTCTGGAGTCCCGCCTCACTCATTACCTCTCCACTCACTCCTAGACCCATTACAGTCTGGTTTCCGCCCCCTACATTCTACAGAAACCGCTCTTACCAAAGTGACCGACCTTCTGACAGCAAAATGTAATGGTGACCACTCTCTGCTTATTCTTCTTGATTTCTCTGCAGCCTTTGACACTGTTGACCACCATCTCCTACTCTCCATGCTGCACTCCATCAGCATCAAGGACACTGCTCTCTCCTGGCTCTCTTGCCATCTTTCTGACCGCTCTTTCAGTGTATCATTTGTGGGCTCCAATTTCTCCCCTCTTCCGTTCACTATTGGGGTCTCTCAGGGGTCAGTCCTTGGACCTCTTCTCTCTGTACACGGCCCCGATTGGACAGACCATCAGCAGATTTGGCTTTCAATACCATCTTTATGCTGAAACACAACTATACACTTCTTCCCCTGACCTTACCCCCGCTGTAATAAGAACACCAATGACTGTCTAACCACAGTTTCCAATATCGTGTCCATTCTCTACCTGAAACTCAACCTTTCCAAAACTGAACTTCTGTTAATCCTGCTGTCTACTAACCATCTCTCTTAGTGTGCGGCACCAAGATAACACCTAGTCAGCAGGCTCGCTGTCTGGGTGTTATGTTTGACTCTGATCTTTCCTTGACCCCATATATACAATCTCCCACCCGCTCTTGCCGCTTTCACCAGAACATCTCTAGAATTCGCTCCTCTCACCTTGGAAACCACAAAATCCCTCACTGTGGCCCTGATTCAGTCCCGCCTTGAATATTGGAAGTCTCTTTTAATTGGCCTCCCCTGCTCTAGACTCTCCCCACTCCAGTCCATCCTTAATGCAGCAGCCATCTAGCTAAGGCTGGCTTCACACTGCAGTTTTTCCCTGATAAGTGTCCATCCAGTTTGTGTGCCAAAACCAAGAGTGTCTCCAAAACTCAGAACAGGTGTCAATCTGTCAATTATACTTTTTCTCTGCAAGTTCCTCTCTGGGTTTTGGCACACAAACCGGATGGAACCTGATCAGTGAAAAAACTGCAGTGTGAAATCAGCCTAACCGTTACTTGGACGCTTCTGCTCTATGCCAGTCATTGCACTGGCTGCCTATACACTATAGGATCCAATTCAAACTGCTTGTTCTCAACCACAAAGCTCTTCACAGTGCAGCACCTCCCTACATCTCCTCCCTCAGCTCTGTCTATCATCCCACCCATTCTCTTAGCTCTGGGAGTGACTTTAGACTCACTTCTACATTAATCTGAACCTCCCACTCCCGGCTCCAAGGCTTTTCCTGAGCTGCACCAATTCTCTGGAGTGCTCTACCCCAAGAAATTAGGTGTATGCACGACTTACATAGTTTCAGGCAATCCGTAAAAACACATCTTTTTAGGGCGGCCTATCATGATCCCTAGTGAAAGTCATCTAGACATAGCCTATCCGCTCCACCATTCTCAAATGGATCACAAATAATGGTTGGTGGCCACTTATGCTGCTCCTGTCTGTTCCCCATCTCCTCAAGTTGACTATACTATCATTGTAAATAAAACACCTGTACTTTGTGTCACCCCCTTTTGATTGTTAGATTGTAAGCTCTTATGAGCAGGGCTGTCATTATTTTGCTCTAATTATCGTATTATGCTTTGTATTGTATTTTTTTTTTGTACTGTATTGTATTTTCTGTTAATGGTTTCTTATGATTGATTAAATATATACCTCTGAATTGTGAAGTGCTGTGAAATATTTTGGCGCTATATAAAGATTATTATTATTATTTATACATTTCTCTTCATGTTTTGATTTAGAAAACAGTGTTCAATGTTCCAAATGCTGGAAATAAACTATTATAAAGATTTTGGGCTTAACTCATGTTTTTGAACACACTGCTATTATTGTGAACAGTGCTGCAGCATTACACTACTAATTGTCTTAAAATTCAATCGCTATTCTTAATGGATGAACAATTTAAACTAAGATTTATATATGTGGCAGCTGTCATCAGGGGTGCACCATCCATGAGGCAACATGAAGTGTCTGCCTCATGCGGCGACCCCTGCTAGTAGACTGTAGCACCTAGTAGCTGCTCCCGCTCTTATAGTCCTGGCCGCCACTGCTGCTGCGACCAGGTATATTTCCGGCAGTGCCCCGGGCGCAGCAGGCAGGGGGGAGCTGCTGGCTGCCGTGTATGAGCGCACATCTCTTATCTATATGGAAAAAATGGTCAGAAACTAATTAGCATTATTTTGCTTTCAGATATAATGAGCTCTGCATTCCTTCTAAATTGAAACTTAGATAAAGTGTTATCTTGAAGGCCGGGTGCATGTAGAAGAAAATGTGTCTGCTAACTGGAAGAAAAACGAATTGTGGAAACAGAATAAAAAAATATATTTATTCATTTGAAAGCAGCATGAAGAAGGCAAGATGGGCCTATTCAGTACATTGACAAATATCGCTCGCTGGGTTGCTCATACCCAGGGAACGAAAGATGCTTTCAACATCGTAGTTGCGTTGCCTACGATATCTCCGTGTGACAAATGCAAGGCAATCTTGGCAAAGTACCAAAAACGTGCGTGCTCTCGTGAAATTGCAGGTGATATCAAATCGATATTGCGTCGTGTAACGGTACCCTAATAGCCACAAGGTGATACCCATGAAAGGTATGCCATTTATTCCATACTTTATCAAATTTGTGTATGGCTTTTCTCTTTCTATACACCCCCTCCTCCAATCTAATTAGAGTCCTCATTCTGTCCACAACTCCCACTGCCTAAGAGGCTGGGAATCAACCCAATGCGCAGCTATTGTTTACCGAATCTGGAATAAGGTGCGCTTCAGAGCCAGTTCCTCATTGACATCATACTGCCCAGGACCCACATATCCCAACACCCACACCAAAGGTTGAAGTGGTAGGTCAAAATTAAAGACAATATTAACATACCTAATATGCTCATTCCAAAACCTCACAACATACCTACATGTCCAAAACATATGTAACAGGTCTCGACATATCCTTTCCTCTTTTTAACCATCGTTTGTACAACCCCACATACATTTTTAGTGTCTCTTTTTAGATATATAGGCCGGGAACATCATTGTCCATATTTTAATTCGGACACATTCAGTTATATTTATTTATTCACAATCTTTTATTAAAATAATAGGTCACATACAGTGCCTACAAGTAGTATTAAACCCCTGCAGATTTAGGTGGTTTGGTAAAATGCAAATAAGTTAGAGCCTTCAAACTGCAAACGAGAGTAGGATTTATTAACAGAAGCATAAATCTTACAAACCAAAAAGTTATGTTGCTCAGTTGAATTTTAATAAATTTTAAACATAAAAGTGTGGGTCAATTATTATTCAACCCCTCAAACCACCAGCATTCTGTTTAGTCCCCCTAAAGTATTAAGAAGTAGTTCAGGCACAAAGAACAATGAGCTTCACATGTGTGGATTAATTATCTCTTTTGCCAGCCTTTTCTGACTATTTAAGACCCTCCCCAAACTTGTGAACAGCACTCATACATGGTCAACATGGGAAAGACAAAGGAGCATTCCAAGGCCATCAGTGACAAGATCGTGGAGGGTCACAAGGCTGGCAAGGGGTACAAAACCCTTTCCAAGGAGTTGGGCCTACCTGTCTCCACTGTTGGGAGCATCATTCGGAAGTGGAAAGCTTATGGAACTACTGTTAGCCTTCCACGGCCTGGACAGCCTTTGAAAGTTTCCTCCCGTGCCGAGGCCAGGCTTGTCCGAAGAGTCAAGGCTAACCCAAGATCCTAGATAACTTGGAAAAGATCTGCATGGAGGAGTGGGCCAAGATAACTCCAGAGACCTGTGCCGGCCTGATCAGGTCTTATAAAAGACGATTATTAGCTTTAATTGCAAACAAGGGTTATTCCACAAAATATTAAACCTAGGGGTTGAATAATAATTGACCCACACTTTTATGTTTAAAATTTATTAAAATTCAACTGAGCAACATAACTTTTTGGTGTGTAAGATTTATGCTTCTGTTAATAAATCCTACTCTCGTTTGCAGTTTGAAGGCTCTAACTTATTTGCATCTTATCAAACCACCTAAATCTGCAGGGGGTTGAATACTACTTGTAGGCACTGTATATACAGGAGTGATTTGTCACACTCATGCATTCCACATCGGAGCAATTTTTAATATAATCCTATTTATTTATTATAATTTCATTATTATTTATTATTTCTAATCATGATTCACCAATCCGTTGTTTCAGATGCTGCACATCTCGAATCTTCAAAGCTTAGACAATTACCTTCAGGTGACCCCAAAGATAAAAGTCTAAGGGGGTCAGATCGGGAGACGTTGGTGGCCATTCAACTGGCCCACGACGACCAATCCACTTTCCAGGAAACTTCATGAAGGAATGCTCGGACCTGACGCACGTAATGTGGTGGCGCACCATCTTGTTGGAAAAACTCAGGAAACGTGCCATCTTCAGTGGATAAAGAGGGCAACACATCATGTAGTGATTTCAGGTATCCAGTGGCATTGAGGTTTCCATTGATGAAGAATGGCCCCACTATCTTTTGTTATCTTCGGGGTCATCTGAAGGCAATTGTCTATGCTGTGTAGATATGAGATGTGCAGCATGTGAAACAACGCATAGTGGAAGCCTGTGCTAGCATTTCTTCTGCGTTGTTGCCATCAGTGTGTCAGGAGTGGGAGAAGAGGGTTGCATTGACAATCCAACACAATGGGCAGCACTTTGAACACATTTTAAAACTGGTCATAAACTTGTAAATAACTCATGAAAGAATAAAGTTATGTTAAAACCAAGCACACCATTGTTTTTCTTATGAAATTCTCAATAAGTGATGTGTCACATGACCCTCTTCCCATTGAAAAAATAAAGTTGGATCCAAAATAACTTCAAAATGGTTGCAATGGTCACCACTAGGGATGAGCGAGTATGCTCTGCGCTACTCGTTACTCGCACGAGTATCCCGGTACTCGGGATGCTCGGCGAGCACAGAGTACCGCCGAGATGCTCGGACTACTCGGTAATAATTAGCAGTCTGACACACATACACTGCTCTCTTCAGTGCACACAGTGAGCTGGCACCTCTCACAGGGAGCAGATTCATTGTTAGGATCCCTCTGGGGGCCACAGCAAGGTGTTATATGTTGCGGCGGTTTCAAAATGCCCACCCTCCCGCCCTTTCCCAGCAATACTCGTTTTATATCCGGAAGTCTGTGGGCGGAGCCTGTCACTCATTGACTTACATTGGGCTCGGTGCTCTGGCCGAGTACACGAGTATCTTGAGATGCTCGGCCAGAGCACCGAGCACCCCAGCATTTTAGTGCTCGCTCATCACTAGTCACCACCCATCTGGAAAGGTTTTCCCTCTCCCATAAACTAATGTGCCACAAACAAGAAGTTGATATCACCAACCATTCCCATTTTAGATAGGTGTATTCATATAAATGGCCCACCCTGTACATTGTAGATGCTGTATGTTTCACCGCCATGTTATGTAGGAATATGAATCCAGCGCCTCTGCTCATCACACTCCTGAGCTAACAGGGTATATGGGACAATATCATTCCCCTGCTTGTCTGCCCTGAGTGGCAGATCCCAGAATCCACCCGCCCATAACCAATGAAGCCTAAACAAAACTTCTATTAAATGGGTCTCGTGAAGAAGAACGATATCAGGGGTGAAACCATTCAGATGCCTTAAAATATTTGGCCGGAAAATGAAGGCCTTTTACATTCCCCAATATATGACATACATGGTAATTTAATTCCCCTTCTCCTCCTTTGCTGTTTGTATAATAGGATCTAAGTCCAACCACTTAGGTCAATAAACAGGAGAGAGATTAAAGAGAGGAGAAAGAAGAAAAAGGGAATAAGGTGAGATGGAGGAAGAAGTAGGGAAGAGGGTTGAGATGAGGAAGATGTAGGGAAGAGGGGTGAGATTGAGGAAGAAGAATGAAAGGGGGTGGTATGGAGGAATAAGTAGGGAAGAGGGGTGAGATGGAGGAAGAACTAGGGAAGGACGTTGAGATGAAGGAAGAAGTAGGGAAGAGGGTGAGATGGAGGAAGAAGTAAGGAAGAGTGTTGAAGTGAAGGAAGAAGTAAGGAAGAGGGTTGAAGTGAAGGAAGAAGTAGGGAAGAGGGTGAGATGAGGAAGATGTAGCGAAGAGGGGTGAGATGTAGGAAGATGTAGGGAGGAGGGGTGAGATGGAGAAAGAAGAATGGAAGGGGGATGAGATGGAGGAATAAGTAGGGAAGAGGGGTAAGATGAAGGAAGAAGTAGGGAAGAGGGGTGAGATGGAGGAAGAAGTAGGGAAGAGGGGTGAGATGGAGGAAGAAGTAGGGAAGAGGGGTGAGATGGAGGAAGAAGAGGGTGAGATGAAGGAAGAAGTAGGGAAGAGGGGTGAGATGGAGGAAGAAGTAGGGAAGAGGGGTGAGATGGAGGAAGAAGTAGGGAAGAGGGGTGAGATGAAGGAAGAAGAATGGAAGGGGGGTGAGATGGAGGAAGAAGTAGGGAAGATGGGTGAGATGGAGGAAGAAGTAGGGAAGGGGGGTGAGATGGAGGAAGAAGTAAGGAAGATGGGTAAGATGGAGGAAGAAGTAGGGAAGGGGGTGAGATGGAGGAAGAAGTAGGGAAGAGGGGTGAGATGGAAGAAGTATGGAAGAGGTGGAGGAAGAAGTAGGGGAAAGGGGTGAGGTGGAGGAAGAAGTAGGGAAGGGGAGTGAGATGGAGGAAGAAGTAGGGAAGGGGAGTGAGATGGAGGAAGAAGTAGGAGAGGGCTGAGATGGAGGAAGACATAGTCAATACAGCAATATAACGGTGTTAGTGAAGCGCTGAGGCAGAGGAGTAAAATTTAGTACACACCTTTAATAAATAGGAAGACATAGGGTAGAGGAGGCACTTAACTCTTTTTTTAAAATTCTTTATTTTTTCGTTTTATAATTACAAAAGAAAAAACTTACAGACTTAGTCATCTTGCAATTACAAAAGTTGTTAATAACAAAGAACACGTCTCATTGGTAGAATCGCGTGACGGCATCTGAAAATACAGTGAACTTAGTTAAGATGCTCAGTTTACCAAAGCAAAAATTAAGACTAACTACGGCAGGTGAAACATGCTATCTAACAAAGAACAAGCATTACATATTCTATAGACGTCCGTCCATTACCACTAAAAGAAAATTAAAAAGTGAAGAGATAGGAAATAAAGAAAGAAAGAAAAGAATAGGCCAGCACGTGGATGGGATGGGTGGGGAGGGATAAGAGGAAAGGAAGGGAGGGTAGAGGTAAGGGCCTAGGGAACCTTCCGAACCTCCATGAAGTCAAAGGTACACACATTCGCACCTGTTAACCATCATTTCGCTTGGAGCAAGCCCATTAGGAACCTCTGTGAGTTTTATACAAATCAGATTATTGGAAACTCATCCAGCTAAACCACGTGTTTCTAAATTTCTCATATGAGTCATGTATAGCGGATGTCAAATCTTCGAGATGCAGGAGGTCGTTCACCTTCTCTATCCACATAGCCACAGAAGGACACGTCTCCTTTTTCCAAAGTATCGGGATGCAGGATCTCGCTGCCATAACTAAAAACCTCATCAGCGAGTGTTTATATTTGTGTGGGGGAATCCTACAGTGATGTAACATGAAGAGGCCTGGATCTAAATCATCCGTGTATCCCGTAACCTTCTGTATAATCTTTGTCACCTCCGACCAAAATGGTTGGAGTTTCCCACACTCCCAGAACATGTGAAGTAGTGTACCATCCGCCCCACCACACCTCCAACATCTCGGGTCGACAGAAGGAAAGAGTCTGTGCAAATGAGCTGGGACTCTATACCATCTCGTCAGTAATTTATAATTTGCCTCCTGCAGTCTCGAGCTTATTGAAGAGGAATGAGCTAAAGTATAAATTGCTGATCTCTGTTCTGTTGACAATTTAAGACCTAGATCTGTCTCCCAGCGTAGCATGAAATGGGGAGTCGGGAGATCTGGGGGAGAGATCAAACATGCGTATGTCTGTGATAAAGCATGCCTACAGTCAACTGTGGTGGAACATAAGGATTCGAATAGTGTCTTAGGTCGAAGATACGTCCTCTTAGGAGGGAGTCCTTGAAGGTAATGCACGAGTTGTACACATCTCCAGAAACCCAGTGCTGTCGGGCGTGTAATTGAATTAAGTTGTTCGAGGGTTGGCCAAGTTTCACCTTCACTCCATTTCTCAATCCTATCTAGACCTGCTTTTATCCAACGTTGGAACACAGGGTCATCAACACTCGGTCTAAAGTCCGGGTGACTAAGGATCGGACTTAAAACAGAGGTGGATGGTATCATTAAAGATCTGACTAAGGCGTGGTCACAAACTTTAAGAGTGGACCCAATCGTCGGGTGGTCATACAATGACTCTTCTTTCCGAAGAGATACCCAGGGTAATGTCTGAAGTCTGAAGGGCACTTAACTCTTAATACAATAAAGTGTATTCTACTATTAACACTACTGATCGGGTAAAGACTTGACTTCTTTTCGGGTGAAGCAGAAATAAGAATTAAATACCAGTATTAACTAACTGGGAGAGGGACAGAGACACATCCCGAACCTCAACTTACATATTCACCAACAGATTGGAACCATCGACCTCCTTCTACTTTACATAACTGATTCCCATTTTAAAATCATATCATCTCATCTAGATCTAGTAACTCCAAGCAGCATCAAGGAGAACAATGCAGTTCCATCTATACAGTGGCAGATCATAATGAGGTCAATTTGGGCAGCAGCCTGGGACCCAGTGCTGTCGGGGGCCCAGCAGCCCATGGTAAATTGCCCCATTATAATCCACCACTGTCTGTGACAGTGACAGACCATCCGCACTGCACTCTGACTGCGTTGCTACTGCCCCACCGCCCCTCTTCCTCCCGCACATCATGACATAGGTGTAAGGCAGGCCAGGGCAAGCGTCAGCACCCGGGCAAGTGCCGGGGCCTGGACTGCTGGGGAGGGCCCACTGAGCACCATATACTTTGCCCCTAACAGGGGCCCCTGAGTCCTGCCCCCCACCTAACCCCACAGGGGCCTCATGAGCACTGTCTCCTGCTGATCGCAGCCTGTGATGTAGAGTGAGCAGCAGCTGCTCTATTTCCTGTACCGTGGTACACACAGGAAATGAGATCTGCTGCAGCTCACTACATCACAGGCTGCGATCAGCGGCTGCCTCTGAGTTTAGAAGGAAGAGAGGGAAAGGCAGCGCTCAGCGGGCCCTCCGGGAGGTAGGTGGGGGGAAGCATTCAGGGGCCCCAGGGGTGATGGGGGGGCAGCACTCATAGGGCCATTAGGGGTGAGGTGGGGGGAACCACTCAGGGTCCCCTGGGGGTGAGGTGAGGTGGGGTGGCAGCGCTTAGGGCGCCCTCAGAGATGGGGTGAGGTGAGGGGCAGTGCTCAGGGGGCCTGTCAGGGGCAAATTACACAGCGCCCGGGGGGGATGGGGGGATACAGGTACTGTGGGAGACAGGTGCAGGGGGGAGAAAGGTGCAGGGGGAGAGAGGTACTGGGGGAAGACAGCATGCAGGGGGAGACACGCACTGGGTGGAGACTGTGCAGGGGGGAGACAGCGTGCAGGGGGGAGACAGGTACTGGAGGGAGACATCATGCAGAGGGGAGACAGCGTGAAGGGGGAAGACAGGTACAGGAGGTAGACAGCATCCAGAAGGGAGACAGGCACAGTAGGGAGACATTGTGCAGGGGGGAAACAGGTATTGCGGGAGATAGCATGCAGGGGGGAGACAGCATGCAGGGGGGAGACAGCATGCAGGGGGGAAACAGCATGCAGGGGGGAGACTGTGCAGGGGAGAGACAAACTCAGGGGGAGACATCATGCAGGGGGGAGACAGGTACTGGGAGGAGACTGGCACAGGGGTAGACAGCATGCAGGGGGAGACAGGTAATGGGGGTAGACAGCATGCAGGGAATGAGATAGGTACTGGGGTAGACAGCATGCAAGGGGAAACAGGTACTGGGAGGAGACACCATGCAGGGGGAGACAGGCACAGGGGGGAGACAATGTGCAGGGAACACAGGTACTGTGGGGAGACATAGCATGCAGGGGAAGACAGGTGCACAGAAATGAGACATGCAGGGAGAGACACAGCCTACGGGGGGAGACAGGCGCGGGGGGAAGATAGAGTGCAGGTGGAGACAGGTGCAGGGGAATGACACAGTGCACAGGGGGAGATAGGGGCACAGGAAGGAGACAGCCACAGGGTGGAGACAGGTGTGCAAGGGGGACAGGTGCGCAGAGGGAGATAGGTGCGCATGGGGACACAGCGAATAGGAAGGAGACAGGCGCAGGGGGGAGACAGGTGCAGGCAAGAGACATAACGCACAGGGAGGGGAACAAGCACAAAAAAAGAGACAGCCTCAAGGGAGAGACAGAGCACAGGGGAGAGAGACTGCGCAGAGAGGAGAGACGGCACAAGGGGAGAGACATGCACAGAGAGGGGCGAGTCGGCACACGGGGGACAGACATGCACAGAGGGGAGAGACAGCACACAGGGTGGGAGAGACAGCATTTGGGGGGGGGGGGGAGAGCATGGTAGGGATTAAAATTGTGAGGGATATATATATATAATAGCCCACAACCTTTTTTAAAAGTATAAGTATATATATATCTCATATAGAGCAGTATTTGCTAAGGGGGGCTCACAAAACCTATAGCCGGCCCTGCGGGAGGACGTAGGTAAAACACCATGGGTGCCGGAGGAGAGCACACACGCGGCGCGCATACTCACTTGCAATGAGGAGCAGAGTAGCTCATTCTGCAGCCGGCCTGCACAATCCGTGGCATCTGTGCCTTCTCCCCAGACTCCAGTCCTCCCACCATCCACCACCTCCAGGCTGGGCTGCTAAAGAGCACAGAGGAGGGAACGTGCCTGGGCTGGCTGTGACAGTGAGTGAGTGATATGGTGACTTTTTACCTTGTAAGGCTTCGTGCACACACTGAGTATTTGGTGACTTTTTCCTCAGTATATGTAAGGCCACGTGCATACGCTGAGTATTTGGTGAGGTTTTATCTCAGTATTTGTAAGTCCGGTTTCGCACTGCAGTGATTCCCTGATCAGGTTCCATCCAGTTTGTGTGTCAAAACCAGAAGTGTCTCCAAAACTCAGAACAGGGGTCAATCTTTCAATTATAGTTTTTCTCTGCAAGTTCCTCTCCTGGTTTTGTCTCACAACCGGATGGAACCTGATCAGGCAAAAAAAACCTGCAGTGTGAAACCAACCTAAGGCCACATGCACACGCTGAGTATTTGGTGAGATTTTACAAAAATTACTCATAAAAGTCAGCATCAGAAAAAATGTGTCGCTCCAGGCTATGGGGTACTCGGGTATCAGGCGGCAGAAGGGGTTAACTGTGTCACGGGGAATGGCGGCCGCGCCTGATCACATATCCCGGGGGACAGTTCTCTTGAAAAGGGGAATTATATACAAGGGATTATTTACAAGATTAGTAGTTGTCGTGACGCCACCTGCAGTTCCTGGTGAGTAGCACCAGCGCCGCCACAGTGGTATTGCGGCTGAGATGGTATAGTCCTCCGCAGGCAGGACGGAGACCTCCGGGGCAGCCTAGTGAGGAGGGACAGGTTGGAATGGAGCTGGGATTGTATAGGGGGAGTTGGAACAGTCTATGGAGAATACTGGGAGTGGAGAAGGATACACACACGCAGGAAAGTCTCTTACCTTTTACTGATGTTGAGCAGGTAAAACGATCCAGGGCACTGACGGGTGGACAGGTTGCACAGTGGGTCCCCCAAGCAAGTGGGTATAAGGCCTCCTCTGCTCTGTGGTATTTGTCTGAAGCACAGCCTGCTTACAGCCTGACTTGCCTCCTCTCTCTTCCTGACTGTAGTGTTCTCCTCTCCTCCTGTGTGGTCTCCGGGATACCTTCTCCTGATCACTGCGGCTTTTGCCTTGCTGTGTCTGATTCCCTCTAACGACCCACAGAGGATACCGGGTAGCTGAGGCCTTCACGGTGCAACGGCTTTTTCTGTGGTTCTATAGTGTCCCACAGGTGCGGATCCCCAATATCCGGTGTTTCTCCTGGGACGAACTCCTCAAGTTCCTCGCTCCGTTTTGCTGTTCTCTGCTCCTAGCCTTCAGTCTCACTTAGGCTGGTGGGACGCTGAAGGGCCACTCCGCGTCACTGGCTCGGGCCTAATCACAGCACCGACCACCAGGACGTCCTTGCAGCTCTCCTAGCGTTTGCGCACTCTAACTCCTCCCCCAGCAGCAGTATTTATAGGGGATCTTGCCTAAAGTCAGCAAGTGGTGCTCCCTCTACTGTGTCGGGGTGGAAGGTGTTGTATGAAGTAGGTACCTGCTGTGGAAACCCAGCTGTGCATTAGAGAGATCTGTGGTTACCTGCGTCAGCAGGGCGCCACACACACCCCTAGGTAACATTAGTACTCCTGGACTGAGCATTTTTGTTTGAACAAAGAATATCAAAATAACAATTAAACGGGTAACATATGTACAAAGTCTGAAAATAGAAAAATGTACAAAAAGACACTGAAAAATATTTAAAAATAGAAAACAGGTAAGTCCATACGGTGTTAGTCCATCCACCGCAGGCTTTTTAAAGTTTGTGGCTACGTTAGTCCATTAACCATAGTCCATTTGAAATTTGAAAAGTTCAAAAAGGGGAAATAGTTCAAAGGGGCAAAGTTCAAAGAGTCTTTTACAGTCCATTTCTGTACGCTCCAGGTATTAAAACGGGGAAAAGTCTTTCAAAAGTTCACATTCTTAACAATAAACAGGGGTTCCTATGAGTGTCTCGGCTTAGGAGACCTGGTACCTCCCCACCCCAGGCACTTTCTGTTCCTAACTTAATGTGCTTGGGACTAGGCCCAGTTCCTCCACCCTTCTGCACACTACTATTTACACTCTATTGTACAGGATACTTATTTACATGTTTTCCTTAGTGTGCTTTACCTTATTTTATACCCACTCTCCAAACCTAGACGGGGGTTGACCTTGTGTGCATGTCTTTGACTTCCGCACTACAGGTGTCACTGTGTCAGGTGAATTGTCTGGTGTTGAGCTTGGTGCAGGTGTTTCAGATAAGCTTCTGCGTTGCCTTAATATCACTATAGGGCTAGCAGGTGTACCGATTGCAGTATCATCACATTCGCTAGCAACGAGTATTTCTTCCTGATTCCTGGGTATCTCTTCAGTAGGCTGGTAGAAATTTAGTACTGGCACAATGATGGCTCCGTCTTGTTGAAGCCAATCTTCTGGAAATTCTCCTAAGATGGTAGGGATGACTTTCGTCTTTGGTTCTGGATAGGGAATTATTTCTGGGGATTGTTCAGACTCTTGAATGGGCTGATTGGAGAGGTCTTGATCTTCCCAATTTGGAGGACACTTTTTAATGTGATATCTGGACACGGTTTGTCTGGTTCTTCCACCGTCTTTACTGATGACGCACACTATATCGATGTCATTTCCTGAATTTATAAGGACATAGGGTTCACATTCCCACTGGTCATCTAATTTATGAAGAGTTCTTCTTTTTAGGACCGTACTTCCAAGTGGTATGGGTTCTACTGGAGCATGTTTGTTATAGTCCCTTTCTTGCTTTGCACGGGATTTCTCCAGGTTGTTTTTGACAGTTTCTTGAACCTTTTTGTACTGTTTTTGGCGATGGATTTTCCAATTTGCAATGGCATGATCTGCTTCAGGATCTACTACTCCTAGTTCCAAGTTTACGGGTAACTTTCCTGTACGAGTACTCATCAGGTATGCTGGTGTGCAGTTCGTAGAGCTGACTGGGATATGGTTGTACATGTCAACCAAATCAGGTAGTTTCTCTAGCCATTGGTTTCTCTCTTCTAACGGTAGGATTTTCAGCATGTCGAATTGGAATAGTTTACCTCGTTCGTTTCACAGATGTTTAGCTTCAGACGGGGAATTTGCAGGTAGCTTCACTGACTCTTGGGTTATCAGTTGCTTGATTAGACTGACAGCTGGGTCATGGTCTTGCGCCTCTTTCCAGTCGAAGTGGGATAATGGGTTCACTGCTCTTGTAGAGGGGTCCTGACAGGTCTGCTGGCATTGGGTTACTCTTACATGATGGAAGGCAGGTAACTCTACTTCTTCCAGCTTGTCTTCGTCTACACCAGTGTTTCGCAACTCCAGTCCTCATGACCCACCAACAGGTCATGTTTTCAGGATTTCTTTAGTATTGCATAGGTTTTAGATTAATCACCTGCAAAGGGGATAATTCTAACACCTGTGCAATACTAAGGAAATCCTGAAAACATGACCTGTTGGTGGGTCCTGAGGACTGGAGTTGAGAAACACTGGTCTACACCCTCTTCTGACAAGTGTGGCATCCTGGATAAAGCATCCGCATTTCCGTTCTGGTGTGCAGCCCGGTACTTGATGGTAAATTGGTAGTTAGTCTGGCCATCCATCTCTGTTCCAGGTCTCCCAACTTTGCACTTTCCAGGTGGGTGAGCGGATGGCTATCCGTGTATGCTGTGAATTTGCTAGAGGCTAGATAGCGCTTAAACCTCTCTGTGACGGCCCAGAGTAAGGCCAGGAATTCCAGCTTCAAGGAACTGTAGTTTTCTGGGTTCCTCTCTGTGGGTCGCAGCTTCCGGCTGGTGTAGGCGATCACCCTCTCCTTGCCATCTTGATTTTGGGAAAGGACGGCTCTGAGTCCCACATTACTGGCGTCTGTATACAGCAGGAATGGCAGGTTGTAGTCCGGGTAAGCAAGGATTTCTTCTCCTGTCAGGGCTTCTTTCATTGTCTGGAACGCTTCCTCTTGTTTCTTACCCCATCTCCACGGAGAATCCTTCGACTTTCCTTCGTGGGTTGGCCTACTAGGAGGTCTTGCAGGGGAGCAGCTTTCTTGGTGTACTCCTTGATGAACCTCCGATAGTAGCCCACCAAACCCAGGAATTGATGTACTTCCTTGATGGTTTTGGGTTCTGGCCAGTCCCTGATTGCTGTCACCTTGTCTGGATCAGGGGCCATGCCTTCGGCACTGTGTGTCCCAGGTACTGCACTCTTGGCGTTAACAGGTGGCATTTTGATGGTTTTAGCTTCATCCCGTATTTGGCCATGGATTCAAACACCTCTTCTAGATGCACGACATGTTCTTCATAGGTCTTGGAGTACACAATCACGTCATCCAGGTAGAGCAGTACCGTCTCGAAGTTCTTATGCCTCAGGCAACTCTCCATTAAGCGCTAGAAGGTTCTGGGTGCGTTACATAGTCCGAAGGGCATGCTGTTGAATTCACATAGGCCCATAGGTGTTGTGAATGCCGTCTTCTCCCTGTCTTCCTCGGCTACGGACACCTCCCAATACCCACTAGTGAGATCTAAGTTAGAGAAGTAGTTGACAGACTTCAACACAGCTAAGGATTTCTCTATACGAGGCAACGGGTAAGCATCTTTGTGTGTTATGCGGTTTATTTGCCTATAGTCTACACACATCCTCATACTGCCATCCTTTTTCTTTACTAGGACTAATGGTGCTGCCCAGGGACTACAGCTATCTCGTATAACCCCTGAATCTTTCATGTCCTGTAATAGTTCTTTGGCTTTTTGATAGTGTGCAGGTGGAATGGGCTATACCGCTCTTTGATTGGTGGATGTGTACCTGTGGGGATGTGGTGTTGTACCCCTTTTATCCTACCAAAATCAAGTGGATGCTTACTGAAGACTTGTTCGAATTCTTGTACTACCCGGTACACACCTTGCTTTTCATACACAGGAGTGGTGTTAGTTCCGACATGGAGCTACTGGCAACAGTCCTCCAGTGGCTCAATTGTTTGATCAGGTTTTGCCCCTTTTTTGTGGGGTTTGGGTTGCACTGTTTGGATCTCGTTGATGCTGACTGTGTACAATTTAGCAACGGTGGTATACCTGGGTAATTTAACCTCTTCACCACCACAATTTAAGATGCGAACAGGTACTCTCCCATTGTGTACGTTTACCACCCCCCTGGCTGTCAACAGTGTAGGTCTGTGCTCTGTGCTGACAGGCTTCACTAATGCTTGATAGTCCTGCCCTCTCAGACCTATAGCTGCTCTACACCAAACCATCATTTCACTCATTGGAGGTATCACAATAGGTATCGGGTCTGTCACCCGTGCAGTACCAAGTTCACTACCTGTAATTGTTACCTATTGTTGGTGCAGGATGGCTCTGATTTCACTCTGGAGAACCTTCCTCTGACCAGGTCTGGCAGTGTCGGCAATCTGTTGAAGCAAAGACAAAACTTCCTCCATGCAATTGCTAACATTAGTACCCAGTATGATATAAGGATCATTTGCATTACTGGCTTCTGCTACTACAAGGACCCTTTGGTTCTGCAATTCCACCCTCCCCACCTTTATGGGCACTTCTCTAATCCCCATCACAGCGAGTGGTTCCCCATTAGATGCATTAAGGATAAGGTCTATTTCAGGCTGTTTCAGTTCTGCATCAGCCCAATATTTCTTATAAAGGATATAGGGGATGGTGGTCACCTGTGACCCGATGTCCAGTAGAGCAGGCGTTGGGATGCCATCCAGTACAATGGACAGAAACGGCCTCTGTCCGATGAAGGTCTTGTACCAGGTGGCTGGGCCCTGTTTATCTAGTCCTGAGCAGGGCTGTGGAGTCGGAGTCGTGGAGTTGGAGTCTCTGCCCATTTTGGTGGAGTCGGAGTTGGAGTCGGTAGAAAATGTTCCGATTCTGACTCCTAAAATATGCAATAGTAGTTCAATGCAGAATGTGCTGAATATTATTATTATGATTTATTATTATGTTCTATCTAAATATCTTGATTATTATGTCATAATGATTAAAGCCTAATGTTACCATTGACCTAAAATAATTTTATCACTTAAAAACGAGCCATGACTGAAGGAGTCGGAGTCAAAGGAGTCGGAGTTGGAGTCGGTGGTTTGATTTACCGACTCCACAGCCCTGGTCCTGAGGTTTGGCCCCGGGCCCCAGGGACTGCCCGTTTAAAGGACAGCTCCTGGCGATGTGACTGGTATGGTTACAGCGGCGGCAGATGGGCTCCCCAGTGGAGCTATAGCGGTCGGTGGCTCTTCCTCTGTAGGCTGCAGCTTGCTTCCCTTGTATCCAGGGTACATCCTCCGGGCTGTCGGCAAGTTGAATCAGCGGCTGAGGCTTGGGCTGGGATCTTTGCGCTGGCTGTTGGTTGATTTGCTGTAACTGCAGAGCGTCCATTAGTTTGGAGATGTTTTTATTCATCTGGCGCATCTTCGGCAGACATCTCAGCTCTCAAAGAATCATATTTGTCAGGCTGAGCAGATTGTACAGTGAGTGTAGATCAGTGTGTATTAGGTTTCTGCGGGGGTGATCCGAGTTTGCGGAGAGGAGGTGGCGTAGTAGGGGAGGAGAGGGAGGAGAAGGTCAGTAGACTGTGGTCAGAGATGGGGAGGGATGAGTGAGAGGTTAGTGAGGGAGCAAAGACAGGTAAAGATGAGGTCCAGTGTGTGGCCACCTTCGTGGGTGGTGGAGGAGGACCATTGGGAGAGCCCGAAGGAGGAGGTCAGGGAAAGAAGGTGAGAGGCGGTTGGGTGGGCGGTGTCGATGGGGATATTGAAGACACCCATAATGATGGTGGGGATATCAGCAGAGAGGAAGTAAAGTAGCCAGGTGAAGTGGTCGAGAAAGGTGGGGATGGATCCAGGGGGGCGGTAGATGACGGCCAGCTGGAGGTTACAGGGGAAGAAGATGTGGACAGAGTGGGCTTCGAAATAGGGAGGAGTAGCAGAGGGGGTAGTGGAATAGGGGCGAAGGAGCAGGTGTTGGACAGGAGTATGCCGACACGTCCGCCATGTTTGGTAAAGGGGCGGGGTGTGTGGGAAAGACTGAAACCGCCATAGGATAGGGCAGCAGGGAAGGCCGTGTTGGAGGGGGTGAGCCAGGTCTCTGTGATGCCAAGGAAAGAGAGTTTATTAGAAATAAAGAGTTTGTGGATGTGAGTTTATTACAGACTGAGCGGGCGTTCCAGAGTGCGCCTCGCAGGGAGATTGGGGGAGCAGGGGCTGGGAGGATGGGTCTAAGATTGGTGAGGTTGCGAGGGAGGGTGATGGTGAGGTTACGAGGGTTGGTGGTGGGTTGTGGGGGGTGGGGTGTAAGGTGACTGTGGGGATGTGGCAGGGGGGGCGGGGATTAGGGGAAATGTCACCAGTGAGTAGGGGGAGCAGGGAGGGGTTAGCAGGTTAGGGCAGGAGAGTTTACGTGGTGGGCGTGCCTGTTTGGAGATGGAGGTTTGAAAGTGAAGGAATAGTTTGGAGAAATGGGTGAGGTGGTTAGGTAGGATGGAGGGTGAGAGAAGTCTTTTATTGCTGGGTGGTGGGATGAGGGGGGGTAGCAGGAAGTGGAGAAGGATGGGAGTGAGAGTGCAAAGGAGCGGAAACATTGTGGATGGTGGGTGGGGTTAGGGGTTACAGGGGTCAGATGCAGTGGGAAAGAGAACTGTAGTGGTGGATGAGTGGTCAGTGGTGAAGAGCAGTCCGGGGTGGGATGCCACCAAGGGATGAGTACAGTCCACGGGAGATGTGGCTGGGGACGAGATCAAGCAGTCCGGGACAAGATGGTGGAGCTGAGGACGAGGTGATGAAGCCGGGAATGAGAAGGTGCAGCGGTGATCGAGGGTTGAGATGCAGACCAAGGGAGATGTAGCTGAGGATCAGATGGGGCATTCAGGAACTAGATGATGCACCCGAGGCGAGGTAGATTGGCCTTGGACGAGATGATGGGATGCTGCAGCCAGGGGATGAAATGATGCGACCGGAGGACGAGGTGATGCAGCAAGTATGTGGAGGAACAGTAGTCAGGAGGAGGTAAGATCGCTGGGGAGGATGGGTGGAGAGATGACTAGTTCCTTACTTGTTGGAGGGATTTAAGGATTTAATAAGAAATGAAGTAGTAAAGGGTGGTAGTTAATAGAAAAGAAACATTGTGGCAGCTTTCTATACCTTGACCTTCCAGTCATTTCCAGTCCATTTCTAGTCTATTTCTAAGTATTGTACTTAGAAAATGTACTTTGAAAGATACATGGATCATACAATTCTGGATCAGACTTGTGGTTCTGAATATATCTGCAGCTAAGATGAATCAGGTGTGGATGAGGGGGTGGGTGGGTATGAACTGACCAGATACTGAGAATTAAACAAAGGTTATAAAAAGTAGGGAGGGGTTGGAGTAGCCACTCCAGGTCATGGAAGAGTGATCATGAGGAATGAGAAAAAGCAAGGACATGATAGATAAGAAAATATAAACATATATAGATATTATATGCACAGCAAACAGACAGTCAGAGGCCAGCAAAACTTGTGTAGATTAAATGCGTACGACAGAGATATTATATGCACAGCAAACAGACAGTCAGAGGCCAGCACAACTTGTATAGATTCAATGCGTACCTGTGGGAAGAGGAGACAGCCCAATTAGATGATGATGCAGATGATGATGATGCAGCAGTGACAATGGTGATGGACAAGTGCATCATAGATTCCTAGTCTACTTCTAATTATTGTACTAAGAAAATGTACTTTGAAAGATTTAGTTTGAAAGATACATGGATCAGACAAGTCTGGATCAGACTTGTGGTTTTGAATATATCTGCAGCTAAGATGAATCAGGTGTGGATGACGGGGTGGGTGGGTATGCCATCATCACAGAGGGGCTATATGTGTCAGCACAGGGGGGGCTATATGTGTCAGCACTGGGGGTGGGGGCTATATGTGCAGGCACACCAAGGCTCGGGAGGGAAGGAGCCACATTTGAATTTGAGCACAGATTTTCCTAGAATTGTTTGCAGACTTCATTTGTAGAGCCCCAAGTGACAGACCAGCAGAAACCCCCTCAAGTGACCACATTTTGGGAATTACACCCCTTTGGGAGTACATCTGCTGGTGTAGTGACGATTTTGCCTCTGGAAAAAACCTGCAAACCATATGCACTGTTGCAGAATTAAAAAGTGCAAATAAGCCCCTGTAGTGCCCAGTACATTGTAGTGCCCGTACATTGTAGTGCCCAGCTCGTGCTTCTGGAGACATACACACCATACATTAATCAGGCTTCCTCACTACAATTATACAGTTCCTTTACCCATGCCTAACCGGACTCTTCTTTACGTCACCTGTCGTATTTACTACAGCATTTAACACTTTTTTTTCCCCTTTTGCTTATGTATATATGTATGTGTCTTCAGAATTTATGTCATTACTAGCTGTGAGCCCGATGCAAATGCATCGGGATTCTAGAACGTGCATTAATTTGATTATAGTAGTTATAGCTGTTAGCCTGATGCAAATGCATCGGGTATCTAAAATATGTTTATTGTTTTTTTAAAGATTTTTAAATAATAATCGCATCATCAATAGCAATAATATAAGCCATAGCATTATTATTAGCAGTAATAGCAGTATTAATAGCATTATTAGCAGTATTATGAGCATTAATAACAGTATTAATAGCATTAATAGCATTATTATTAGCATTAATAGCATTATTAATAGCATTATTAGCATTAATAATAGCATTAATAACATTATTAATAGCATTAATAGCATTATTATTAGCATTAATAGCATTAATAATAGCATTATTAGCATTAATAATAGCATTAATAACATTATTAATAGCATTAATAGCATTATTATTAGCATTAATAGCATTAATAATAACATTAGCATTAATAATAGCATTAATAACATTATTAATAGCATTAATAGTATTATTATTAGCATTAATAATAGCATTATTAGCATTAATAATAGGATTAATAACAGTATTAATAGCATTAATAGCATTATTATTAGCATTAATAGCATTAATAATAGCATTATTAGCATTAATAATAGCATTAATAACATTATTAATAGCATTAATAGCATTATTATTAGCATTAATAGCAATATTAATAGCATTAATAGGATAAATATTAGCATTAATAGCATTAATAGCATAATTAATAGCATTAATAGCATTATTAATAGCATTAATAGCATTATTATTAGCATTAATAGCATTAATAATAGCATTAATAGCATTAATAATAGCATTAATAACATTATTAATAGCATTAATGGCATTATTATTAGCATTAATAGCATTATTATTAGCATTAATAGCATTAATAATGCCATTAATAGGATAAATATTAGCATTGATAGCATTAATAGCATAATTAATAGCATTAATAGCATTATTAATAGCATTAATAGCATTATTATTAGCATTAATAGAATTAATAGGATAAATATTAGCATTAATAGCATTAATAGCATAATTAATAGCATTAATAGCATTATTAATAGCATTAATAGCATTATTATTGGCATTAATAGCATTAATAATAACATTATTAGCATTAATAATAGCATTAATAACATTATTAATAGCATTAATAGCATTATTATTGGCATTAATAGCATTAATAGCATTATTAGCATTAATAATAGCATTAATAACATTATTAATAGCATTAATAGCATTATTATTAGCATTAATAGCAATATTAATAGCATTAATAGGATAAATATTAGCATTAATAGCATAATTAATAGCATTAATAGCATTATTAATAGCATTAATAGCATTATTATTAGCATTAATAGCATTAATAGCATTATTATTAGCATTAATAGCATTAATAATGCCATTAATAGGATAAATATTAGCATTAATAGCATTAATAGCATAATTAATAGCATTAATAGCATTAATAGCATTAATAGCATTTTTATTGGCATTCATAGCATTAATAATAGCATTATTAGCATTAATAATAGCATTAATAACATTATTAATAGCATTATTATTAGCATTAATAGCATTAATAGCTTTATTAGCATTAATAGCATTAATAATAGCATTATTAGCATTAATAATAGCATTATTAACATTATTAATAGCATTAATAGCATTATTATTAGCATTAATAGCATTAATAATAATATTATTAGCATTAATAATAGCATTAATAACATTATTAATAGCATTAATAGTATTATTATTAGCATTAATAGCATTAATAATAGCATTATTAGCATTAATAGGATTAATAACATTATTAATAGCATTATTATTAGCATTAATAGCATTAATAATAGCATTATTAGCATTAATAATAGCATTAATAACATTATTAATAGCATTATTATTAGCATTAATAGCAATATTAATAGCATTAATAGGATAAATATTAGCATTAATAGCATTATTAATAGCATTAATAGCATTATTATTAGCATTAATAGCATTAATAATAGCATTAATAATAGCATTAATAACATTATTAATAGCATTAAAAGCATTATTATTAGCATTAATAGCATTAATAATGCCATTAATAGGATAAATATTAGCATTGATAGCATTAATAGCATAATTAATAGCATTAATAGCATTATTAATAGCATTAATAGTATTATTATTAGCATTAATAGCATTAATAATAGCACTATTAGCATTAATAATAGGATTAATAACATTATTAATAGCATTAATAGCATTATTATTAGCATTAATAGCAATATTAATAGCATTAATAGGATAAATATTAGCATTAATAGCATTAATAGCATAATTAATAGCATTAATAGCATTATTAATAGCATTAATAGCATTATTAATAGCATTAATAGCATTAATAATATCATTATTAGCATTAATAATAGCATTAATAACATTAATAGCATTAATAGCATTATTATTAGCATTAATAGCATTAATAATACCATGAATAGGATAAATATTAGCATTAATAGCATTAATAGCATAATTAATAGCATTAATAGCATTATTAATAGCATTATTATTAGCATTATTAGCATTAATAACATTATTAGCATTAATAGCATTAATAATACCATGAATAGGATAAATATTAGCATTAATAGCAATAATAGCATAATTAATAGCATTAATTGCATTATTAATAGCATTAATAGCATTAATAGGATAAATATTAGCATTAATGGCATTATTAATAGCATTAATAGCATTAATAGGATAAATATTAGCATTAATAGCATTAATAGCATAATTAATAGCATTAATAGCATTATTAATAGCATTAATAGCATTATTATTAGCAGTAATATCATTATTATTAGCATTTTTTTTTTAATTATTATTTTTTATTTAATTATTTATTATTTTTAATTTATTTTTTTATTATTTTTTAATTATTTTTTTTATTATTAAATGTATTATTTAGGCTGAGACCCAGTTCTCTTTCAGGTCCGCTGAAAGGGCTGATATAAATAGCATATATTTAATTTTTTTTTTATTATTTTTATTGAATTATTTATTATTTTTAATTTATTTTTTTATTATTTTTTAATTATTTTTTTTATTATTAAATTTATTATTTAGGCTGAGACCCAGTTCTCTTTCAGGTCCGCTATTTGTTCCCATTGAAATACATTAGCGGTGTGTCGGCGATTTTATGGCCGCCCACCTGGTTCTATTTGTCGGCCCTAAAATCGCGGACACACCGCTAATGCATGTCTATGGGCAGTCCGCCGATTTCGGATTGGACGCAGACCAATCAGAATTCGAGCTCACTGCCCATAGAGATGCATTAGCGGTGTGTCGGCGATTTTAGGGCCGACAAATAGAACCAGGTGGCCGGCCATAAAATCGCCGACACACCGGTAATGTATGTCAATGGGAAATGAGGGGCTCTTCTGATTGGCTGAGGGAAGTAGACAGCGACCAATCAGAAGCGCCCCTCACATCTCATTGACATAGAATGGTGGATTTGTCGTCCATTCTATGTTAATGATAAGTGAAGAGGACGTCGGAAAGAAGACAGAAGATCCCCGGGGCCGGACGAAGAGGCGGAGATGGCGGAAAGAAGAGAGAAGACCCCCGGGGCCGGAGGAAGAGGACGCCTGGCCGGACGGAGGACTTGTGGATCGGACGGACGATCAGATGACTAAGAAGGCATGTAAGTGATCGACGGGGACGTTAGGGTAGGGGACGGCGGGGGCTTCGGGTGTAGGGCTTTAGGTGTTAGCGACAGCGGCGGGAGCTTAGGAGGCGGCGGGGCTTAGAGGGTAGGGGGTTAGGTGCGGCGGGGCTTAGGGGGTAGGGGCATAGGTGCGGCGGGTCGGGGCTTAGGGTGTAGGGGTGCGGCGGACTTAGGGGGTAGGGGTTTAGGTGCGGCGGGTGGGGGCTTGGCGGCGGACGGTAGGGGCTTAGGAGCGGCGGGTGTTAGGGGGTAGGGGCTTAGGTGCGGGGGGGCTTAGAGGGTAGGGGCTTAGGTGCGGCGGGGCTTAGGGGGTAGGGGCTTAGGTGCGGCGGGTCGGGGCTTAGGGTGTAGGGGTGCGGCGGACTTAGGGGGTAGGGGCTTAGGTGCGGCGGGTGGGGGCTTTTAGGTGCGGCGGGGCTTAGGGGGTAGGGGCTTAGATGCGGCGGGGCTTAGGGGGTAGGGGGTTAGGTGTGGCGGGGCTTATGGGGTAGGGGGTTAGGTGTCGCGGGGCTTTTAGTTGCGGCGGGGCTTAGGGGGTAGGGGATTAGGTGCGTCTGGTCGGGGGTTAGGTGCAGCGGGTCTTAGGGTGTAGGGGCTTAGGTGCGGCGGTGCTTAGAGGGTAGGGGCTTAGGTGGGGCGGGTCGGGGCTTAGGATGCGGCGGAGCTTAGAGGGTAGGGACTTAGGGGCGGCGGAGTTAGGGGGTAGGAGCTTAGGTGCGGGGTGGCTGTGCGGACATGGGGGGGCTGTGTGTACGACATGGGGGTGGCTGTGCGGACATGGGTGGGGCTGTGCGGACATGGGGGGGGGCTGTGTGGACATGGGAGGGGCTGTGCGGACATGGGGAGGGGCTGTGCGGACATGGGGAGGGGCTGTGCGGACATGGGGGGGGGGACTGTGCGGACATGGGGGGTGGGTCTGTGCGGACATGGGGGGGGAGGGCTGTGCGGACATGGGGGGGGGGCGAATTGTGGGTAGCGGGCGGCACAGGGGCACAGGCTCCGGAGCACTGTGTCAGCATGTGCTGACAGCAGCTGCTCCGGAGCGGGCACAGGGGCACAGGCTCCGGAGCACTGTGTCAGCATGTGCTGACAGCAGCTGCTCCGGAGCGGGATGACAGCGGCGAGGGGTCGCAATGCCCGCTACGCGGGCAATGCCTCGCACGTGGTGACGTCACAGTGTGACATAGCCACGGCGTGCCGGGGGCCGACACAAACGTGCCTACGGCAATTATATAGTAGATCAGCCTGACGAAGTGGCCACAGTGTCCCGAAAGCTCGCTATGTTTACCATCATTTCAGTTAACCATTAAAAGTTATCAACCACTGAGGACTCTCAGATTCCAAGAGATTTCCATGTAATATCTGGTGTAACCTCTCAGTGTAGAGCGCAGGATAAATGTGAGCTGAGCCTGACTGCGATCATTGGGAGGAAGAATAAACTAATTAGCAGCAGCTGAAGAATTGTCTTTATTACTATTTTTACGCTGTTACCTTTGCGGTATAAGTAATTAGGTGGCTTTATTCCTCAGATCGATACCAGATTAATTTATTTCTCCATCACTGTATTATGAAGGTTAGAGATATTTTATTTTCCTGCTGACATCATGTGAGGGCTTGTGTTTTGCAGAATGAGTTGGGAGTTTTTATTGGAGCCATTTGGGGCCACATTATGTTTTGTGATCGCTTTCCATTCCGCTTTATGTGAGGCAGAATCAAGAAGAAACAGCAATTGAGGAATAGTTTTCTATTGTTTTGTTTTTACGCCGTTCACTGTGTTGTAAATGTGATGAGAGCTTTATTCTCCGGGTCAGTACGATTACAGCGATACTACGTGTGTTTTTTGTTGTTTTTTTTCATGCTTTGCAGCTTTTACACCATAAATACTATTTTATAGAAAATAAAGTTTTCACCTTGCTGTATTCTGAGAACTTTTATATTTCTTCTCTGATGGAGCTGTATGACGGTTTGTTTTTTGCGGGACAAGATGACGTTTCAGCGGTAAGGTTTTCATTTCTATATTGCTTTTTGATCGCGTTTTATTCCACTATTTTTGTCAGCTGTGTGATGAATATACATCGATTTTATTTTCACAGTGTTCACTGAAGGGGATAACTTCAATGTAGAGTGGGTTGTTACAGGCGCAGCAATATCAGATTATATATAGTTTTTTTTTTTACATAAATATATAACTATTGGAATATTTTTTGTTGTTCTTTAAATGTTTTCACAATTTTTTACCTATTTCCTTAGTCCCTTTCTGGGACCTCACGTTTTCCCTATGTGATCACAGCTGCAGTGCATGGCAATGCTCCATCATTACAGCACAGTGGAGCTGTCAGAGCTGCCGCATCACAAGCTCCAGAGATCACTCTGCAGACCGGAGTCCTGAGGATTGCAGTCAGGTGACCCGGATGTAATAATGGCGATGTCAGGTCATCATGGTGACAATTGGGTCCTCAAGATTACATCATGGGTGACCGATCATTGGGTGAGGGAGAGCGATCCCGCTCCCAATTTTCTGAGTGCCATGATCGATATTGGCTTTTAGAGGGTTAATCAGTCAGGGGCAGCGCAGGGACCGTCCCTGGCTGTGTGAGGCCGCTCTCCATGGATGGGATGAGGGACAGCGGTCACAGCCGGGTAAGATCGCCCCATCACAGCACTGTCGCTCCAATCACGGCTGGAGGGGGCGACGCCACCTCTCCTGAGCTCCAGCCTATGAAACATGCTGTTATAAAATCTATCATAGCTGGATCGCAATGTTCAGAATTAAAAAGCCAATCAAAGCAACTGTAGCTGCAGGGTGGTTACACCAACCCCTATGAGGTCAAGCTCCGGGACACTCCTGTTAAAATCAGCAAGACGCGGACTCCAATGGCCGTTACTGCGACTACGATGCCACATTTTAGCCATGACGAAACTATATGTCCAAAGTCGGTAAGTCCCACTGACCTAAGATGTAAGGGTATGACTAAGGTAGTGTAGGGGTTAATTGTCTGCAGGTGGGGGGATGTCCAGGGCTGAGACCCCCCCAACTGCTTCATAGACTGCTGAGAAGAGCAGAGCAGCTTGTGAGGTCGGAGCCCAGAACAGGGAACGGGTTACATAGAAGATACAAAACCCAACACATCATTGTACCAAGCGGAGAATAAGTGACTGTAGAGGCCACTACTCACCTGGGCGGTGATCTGTAGGGATCTCCTCTGTCCTCCGCTCATCACCCCTCACATAGGTCTCTGGAGGATTAATATGGGGCAGATCTTCACCCTGAAACAAAGATTGTAAAAGTCACAGACAGATGGAGAAGTCCCATCTGTGATCAGCTGTAATCTGCCATCTCCACCCATCTCATTACACAAGTATAACACATCTAATAGTGGAGGAGAAAACAAGACTGAGACAAGATCTTCACAGCCGTCTACACATCATAGGGAGATCTCATCACACCTTCTCTCCATCTACCTGATCATCCGGAGGAACATCGGGATCTTCTGGATTACAGTCCTGTGGGAGAAGAGGACGGGGACATCTCTCTGGTGTTGTCCTCTTACTGGATAGACCTGGAGGAGACACATACAGGACTGAATTCATTCTTTACATACAGATCATTATAGGCCGTGTGGATTTAGTCCTATTACCTGCTGATGTGAGGGGATCCTCCATCATGACTATGTCCTTGTACAGATCTCTGTGTCCTTCTAAATACTCCCACTCCTCCATGGAGAAATAGACGGAGACGTCCTGACACCTTATAGGAACCTGACACATACAATGATAGCCGCATTGTCATCATTCCCCCATCCCTTCATAGCGTTACTGTATAATTTCCCAGCAGCAGCATTCCCAGCAGTGTCACCTCTCCAGTCAGCAGCTCCATCATCTTGTAGGTGAGTTCTAGGATCTTCTGCTCATTGATGTCCTCATGTATCAGGGGGTGAGGTGGAGGCCCCGGGCCCGGGCTCTTCCCTCACACTGTACAGGGTCCTGACAGCACAGATCACTCCAGCTCTTCTTCACCACTGTGTAATCCTGGTTATGGAGAGAAGACACAATAATAAACCATTTTTTTGCATAAGGGAGCGAGGCACCAGCGTTGCAAGCTTAAACAGCACAACCAGATACAGTGTTCCATGGACCAGTGTTGCTCAGTCAGCAAGAAGCACGATTTAAATGAGATAAAAGATGGCACTCACCGGATCTCTTCGACGAGCTCTTTATTCACAAAATATAAGAGTACATAGTGCAGGGAGTGGTCAGCAGGGTGGACAACAGCTCCGTTTCGCACGTATAGCGCTTCTGCGGGTCCAGTTCCATTATTATTTACTAGATGGTGGCCCGATTCTAACGCATCGGGTATTCTAGAATATGTATGTAGTTGACATACTGTGACTGACAGAACTTGTTCAGTCAACGTGAGTGAACTAATATATATATATAGTGGCCAAAAGTATTGACACCCCTGCAATTCTGTCAGATAATCCTCAGTTTCTTCCTGAAAATGATTGCAATCACAGATTCTTTGGTATTATTATCTTCATTTAATTTGTCTTCAATGAAAAAACACAAAAGAGAATGAAGCAAAAAGCAAAACATTGATCATTTCACACAAAACTCCAAAAATGGGCCGGACAAAAGTATTGGCACCCTCAGCCTAATACTTGGTTGCACAACCTTTAGCCAAAATAACTGCGATCAACCGCTTCCGGTAACCATCAATGAGTTTCTTACAATGCTCTGCTGGAATTTTACACCATTCTTCTTTGGCAAACTGCTCCAGGTTCCCGATATGTGAGGGCGCCTTCTCCAAACTGCCATTGTTAGATCTCTCCACAGGTGTTCTATGGGATTCAGGTCTGGACTCATTGCTGCCACCTTAGAAGTCTCCAGTGCTTTCTCTCACACCATTTTCTAGTGCCTTTTGAAGTGTGTTTTGGGTCATTGTCCTGCTGGAAGACCCATGACCTCTGAGGGAGACCCAGCTTTCTCACACTGGGCCCTACATTATGCTGCACAATGTGTTGGTAGTCTTCAGACTTCATAATGCCATGCACACGGTCAAGCAGTCCAGTGCCAGAGGCAGCAAAGCAACCCCAAAACATCAGGGAACCTCCGCCATGTCTGACTGTAGGGAGCGTGTTCTTTTCTTTGAATGCCTCTTTTTTTCTCCTGTAAACTCTATGTTGATGCCTTTGCCCATAAATCTCTACTTTTGTCTCATTGACCAGAGAACATTCTTCCAAAACGTTTTAGGCTTTCTCAGGTAAGTTTTGGCAAACTCCAGCCTGGCTTTTTTATGTCTCGGGGTAAGAAGTGGGGTCTTCCTGGGTCTCCTACCATACAGTCCCTTTTCATTCAGACGCCGACGGATAGTACAGGTTGACACTGTTGTACCCTCGGACTGCAGGGCAGCTTGAACTTGTTTGGATGTTAGTCGAGGTTCTTAATCCACCATCCGCACAATCTTGCGTTGAAATCTCTCAATTTTTCTTTTCCGTCCACATCTAGGGAGGTTAGCCACAGTGCCATGGGCTTTACACTTCTTGATGACAGTGCGCATGGTAGACACAGGAACATTCAGGTCTTTGGAGATGGACTTGTAGCCTTGAGATTGCTCATGCTTCCTCACAATTTGGTTTCTCAAGTCCTCAGACAGTTCTTTGGCCTTCTTTCTTTTCTCCATGCTCAATGTGGTACACACAAGGACACAGGACAGAGGTATTGATTGAAGACAAATTAAATGAAGATAATAATACCAAAGAATTTGTGATTGCAATCATTTTCAGGAAGAAACTACAGAATTGCAGGGGTGTTAATACTTTTGGCCACAACTGTAATACAGTTAGGGCCAGAAATATTTGGACAGTGACACAATTTTCGCGAGTTGGGCTCTGCATGCCACCACATTGGATTTGAAATGAAACCTCTACAACAGAATTCAAGTGCAGATTGTAACGTTTAATTTGAAGGGTTGAACAAAAATATCTGATAGAAAATGTAGGAATTGTACACATTTCTTTACAAACACTCCTCATTTTAGGAGGTCAAAAGTAATTGGACAAGTAAACATAACCCAAACAAAATATTTTTATTTTCAATATTTTGTGGCGAATCCTTTGGAGGCAATCACTGCCTTAAGTCTGGAACCCATGGACATCACCAAACGCTGGGTTTCCTCCTTCTTAATGCTTTGCCAGGCCTTTACAGCCGCAGCCTTCAGGTCTTGTTAGTTTGTGGGTCTTTCCGTCTTAAGTCTGGATTTGAGCAAGTGAAATGCATGCTCAATGGGGTTAAGATCTGGTGATTGACTTGGCCATTGCAGAATGTTCCACTTTTTTGCACTCATGAACTCCTGGGTAGCTTTGGCTGTATGCTTGGGGTCATTGTCCATCTGTACTATGAAGCGCCGTCCAATCAACTTTGCAGCATTTGGCTGAATCTGGGCTGAAAGTATATCCCGGTACACTTCAGAATTCATCCGGCTACTCTTGTCTGCTGTTATGTCATCAATAAACACAAGTGACCCAGTGCCATTGAAAGCCATGCATGCCCATGCCATCACGTTGCCTCCACCATGTTTTACAGAGGATGTGGTGTGCCTTGGATCATGTGCCGTTCCCTTTCTTCTCCAAACTTTTTTCTTCCCATCATTCTGGTACAGGTTGATCTTTGTCTCATCTGTCCATAGAATACTTTTCCAGAACTGAGCTGGCTTCTTGAGGTGTTTTTCAGCAATTTAACTCTGGCCTGTCTATTTTTGGAATTGATGAATGGTTTGCATCTAGATGTGAACCCTTTGTATTTACTGTCATGGAGTCTTCTCTTTACTGTTGACTTAGAGACAGATACACCTACTTCACTGAGAGTGTTCTGGACTTCAGTTGATGTTGTGAACGGGTTCTTCTTCACCAAATAAAGTATGCGGCAATCATCCACCACTGTTGTCATCCGTGGACGCCCAGGCCTTTTACAGTTCCCAAGCTCACCAGTCAATTCCTTTTTTCTCAGAATGTACCCAACTGTTGATTTTGCTACTCCAAGCATGTCTGCTATCTCTCTGATGGATTTTTTCTTTTTTTTCAGCCTCAGGATGTTCTGCTTCACCTCAATTGAGAGTTCCTTTGACCGCATGTTGTCTGGTCACAGCAACAGCTTCCAAATGCAAAACCACACACCTGGAATCCACCCCTGACCTTTTAACTACTTCATTGATTACAGGTTAACGAGGGAGACGCCTTCAGAGTTAATTGCAGCCCTTAGAGTCCATTGTCCAATTACTTTTGGTCCCTTGAAAAAGAGGAGGCTATGCATTACAGAGCTATGATTCCTAAACCCTTTCTCCGATTTGGATGTGGAAACTCTCATATTGCAGCTGGGAGTGTGCACTTTCAGCCCATATTATATATATAATTGTATTTCTGAACATGTTTTTGTAAACAGCTAAAATAACAAAACTTGTGTCACTGTCCAAATATTTCTGGCCCTAACTGTATATGTATGTATGTATGTATGTATGTATGTATGTATGTATATATATATATATATATATATCTATTATATAATTGCCGTAACTGACTTCCGTCGGAGCGGCGCTGCTTCCGGTGGCTTGGTTAGCGAGTCCGAGGTGCTTCTCCTGGACTCTGTCCGTGGCCGCTACGCAAAGCGGGCATTGCGAGTCGTTGCAGCCTCGCGAAGCAATGCCCGCAAAGCGGGCATTGCGAGTCGCTGACACCTACCACTAACCAAGCCACAGAAGCCCAATACTAATGTACTGTACACCGCTATAGTATACTACAGTCCCATGCCCATAAGCGCCATGGGACTGTAGTATACCATCGCGCTGTACACTACAGCCCCCTGCCGCCCTAAGCCCATACCGCTATAGTATACTACAGTCCCATGCCCATAAGCGCCATGGGACTGTAGTATACCATCGCGCTGTACACTACAGCCCCCTGCCGCCCTAAGCCCATACGACTGTAGTGTACACCGCTATAGTATACTACAGTCCCATGCCATAAGCGCCATGGGACTGTAGTATACCATCGCGCTGTACACTACAGCCCCCTGCCGCCCTAAGCCACTACGCGCTGTACACTACTGCCCCGCACCCCTACACCCTAAGCCCGACCCGCCGCACCTAACCCCCTACCCCCTAAGCCCCGCAGCCTCCTAAGCTCCCGCCGCCAAGCCCCCACCCGCCGCACCTAAACCCCTACCCCCTAAGTCCGCCGCACCCCTACACAGCCTCCTAAGCTCCCGCCGCCAAGCCCCCACCCGCCGCACCTAAACCCCTACCCCCTAAGTCCGCCGCACCACTACACCCTAAGCCGCCCTAACCCCTAACCCACTACCCCGCCGCCGAAGCCCCTACCCCCTACCGCCCTAACCCACTACCCCGCCGCAGCCACTACCCTCTGCCGCAAACCCTACCCCCTGCCGCCCTAACCCACTACCCCGCCGCACCCACTACACTCTGCCGCACCTAACCCCTAAGCCACTACCCGCCGCCGAAGCCCCTACCCCCTGCCGCCCTAACCCACTACCCCGCCGCAGCCCCTACCCCCTGCCGCCCTAACCCCTAACCCACTACCCCGCCGCCGAAGCCCCTACCCCTGCCGCCCTAATCCACTACCCTCTGCCGCAAGCCCCTACCCCCTAAGCCGCACCTAACCCCCTACCCCCGATTCCGCACCTAAACCCCTACCCCCCCTGCCCTCTAAGCCCCGCCGCCTCCTAAGCTCACACCGCTAACACCTAAAGCCCTACACCCGAAGCCCCCGCCGTCCCCTAACCTAACATCCCCGTCCATCACTTACATGCCTTCAAGTCATCTGATCGTCCGTCCGATCCACAAGTCCTTCGTCCGGCCAGGCGTCCTCTTCCTCCGGCCCCGGGGGTCTTCTCTCTTCTTTCCGCCATCTCCGCCTCTTCGTCCGGCCCCGGGGATCTTCTGTCTTCTTTTCGCAAACTTCCACCTCCGACGTCCTCTTCCTTCTCATTAAGATAGAATGGACGAAAAATCCGCCATTCTACCTCAATGAGATCTGAGGCCCTCTTCTGATTGGTCGATGTATACTGCCCTCAGCCAATCAGAAGAGCCCCTCTTTTTTTTATTATTTTTAAATTATTTTTTAATTATTTTTTTTATTATTAAATTTATTTATTTTTTTAAGTCAGACTGAGACGCAGTTCTCATTCAGGTCAGCCTTTTTTTTTCCCCATTGACATACATTACCGGTGTGTCGGCGATTTTATGGCCGCCCACCTGGTTCTATTTGTCGGCCCTAAAATCGCGGACACACCGCTAATGCATCTCTATGGGCAGTCAGCTCGAATTCTGATTGGTCGGCGTTCAATCCAAAATCGGCCTGACTGCCCATAGAGATGCATTAGCGGTGTGTCCGCGATTTTAGGGCCGACAAATAGAACCAGGTGGGCGGCCATAAAATCGCCGACACACCGGTAATGTATGTCAATGGGGAAAAAAAAGGCGGACCTGAATGAGAACTGTGTCTCACTCTCACTTAAAAAAATAAATAAATTAAATAATAAAAAAAATAATTTAAAAAGAATTAAAAAATAATAAAAAAATAAATAAAAAATATTAAATAATTAAATAAAAATAATAATAAAAAAAAAAAAAAAATGCGGACCTGAATGAGAACTGTGTCTCACTCTCACTTAAAAAAATAAATAAATTTAATAATAAAAAAATTTTTTTAAAAAGAATTAAAAAATAATAAAAAAATAAATAAAAAATAATAAATAATTAAATAAAAATAATAATAAAAAAAAAAAAAATGCGGACCTGAATGAGAACTGCGTCTCAGTCTCACTTAAAAAAATAAATAAATTTAATAATAAAAAAAATAATTAAAAAATAAATAAAAAATAATAAATATTTCAATAAAAATAATAATAAAAAAAACAAATATATGCTAATTATATCAGCCCTTCCAGCGGACCTGAATGAGAACTGGGTCTCAGCCTAAATAATAAATTTAATAATAAAAAAATAATTAAAAAATAATTAAAAAATAATTAAAAAATAAATAAAAAAATAAATAAAAAATAATAAATATTTCAATAAAAATAATAATAAAAAAAACAAATATATGCTAATTATATCAGCCCTTCCAGCGGACCTGAATGAGAACTGGGTCTCAGCCTAAATAATAAATTTAATAATAAAAAAAATAATTAAAAAATAATAAAAAATAATAAATAATTAAATAAAAATAATAATAAAAAAATTAAATATATGCTAATTATATCAGCCCTTCCAGCGGACCTGAATGAGAACTGGGTCTCAGCCTAAATAATAAATTTAATAATAAAAAAAATAATTAAAAAATAATAAAAAATAAAAAAAAAAAAAATAAATAATTCAATAAAAATAATAATAAAAAAAATAAATATATGCTAATTATATCAGCCCTTCTAGCGGACCTGAATGAGAACTGGGTCTCAGCCTAAATAATAAATTTAATAATAAAAAAAATTATTTAAAAATAATTAAAAAATAATAAAAAAATAAATAAAAAATAATAAATAATTCAATAAAAATAATAATAAAAAAATTAAATATTGCTAATTATATCAGCCCTTCCAGCGGACCTGAATGAGAACTGGGTCTCAGCCTAAATAATAAATTTAATAATAAAAAAAATAATTAAAAAATAATAAAAAAATAATAAAAAAATAAATAAAAAATAATAAATAATTCAATAAAAATAATAATAAAAAAATTAAATATATGCTAATTATATCAGCCCTTCCAGCGGACCTGAATGAGAACTGGGTCTCAGCCTAAATAATAAATTTAATAATAAAAAAAATAATTAAAAAATAATTAAAAAATAATAAAAAAATAAATAAAAAATAATAAATAATTCAATAAAAATAATAATATTAATGCTAATAATAAAGAGAATTTTGTTTACGTACCGTAAATTCTTTTTTCTTTAATCATCAATGGGAGACCCAGACAATGGGGTTTAGGGCTCCGCCCTCCGGAGGTCACACTAGGTACTACAAGTTTGTAGACACCGCCTCCTCCGCTTATAAACCCCCACCGTAGGAAACATCCTCAGTTTAGTCCATAAGCTGCGAGGAGAAAAATGAACCACACCCGAAACATCGGGAAGAATACCGTGCACAGACGGTTTGAACAACCCGGAAAAAACACTGTCTCAACAGAGAACAGATCAAATGCAAACATGCAACGGAACAACTGGGTGGGTGCTGGGTCTCCCATTGATGATTAAAGAAAAAAGAATTTACGGTACGTAAACAAAATTCTCTTTTTTCTGGTCATCATAATGGGAGACCCAGACAATGGGGATGTCCTAAAGCAATACCCCAGGGCGGGAAGAGTTCCTCAACAAGACGGATAATACACGGTCCCCCTTAAAGGTGGGCAACCGCCGCCTGGAGGACCCGCCTGCCCAAACTTGCGTCCGCAGAGGCATGGGCATGCACCATATAGTGCTTTGAGAAAGTGTGCAGGCTGGACCAGGTGGCCGCCTGACACACCTGTAGAGCAGATGCTCGATGTCGCAAGGCCCATGAGGCACCTACAGCTCTAGTAGAGTGTGCCTTCAAACCCACCGGGAGAGGCAAACCAGAAGACCGGTATGCCTCCTGAATGGGAGCCTTGATCCATCTGGCCAAGGTCGACTTCGAAGCCGCGGACCCCTTACAGCGACCCATCGTGAGGACAAATAAGGAATCCGAACTCCTAAAGGAGGCGGTCCTGGACACATAAATGCGTACAGCTCTCACGAGATCCAAAGTATGGAGGTCGCGCTCAACCTGATGAACGGGAGCGGGGCAAAATGATGGGAGAACAATCTCCTGGTTTAGGTGGAAAGTTGAAACCACCTTCGGCAAGAATTCAGGCCGCGGGCGCAACACCACCTTGTCTTGGTGAACCACCAGAAAGGGTGACTTGCACGAAAGTGCAGCCAATTCTGAGACCCTTCTCAGAGACGTAATTGCCACCAGAAAAACCACCTTCTGGGACAGACGAGAGAGAGAGATGTCTCTCAGTGGCTCAAACGGCGGTTTCTGCAGTGCCGCCAGGACCATGTTGAGGTCCCAAGGGTCCAGAGGTCGTCTGTAAGGCGGAACCACCCGAGACACCCCCTGCAGAAATTGACGAACCTTCGGGAGGAGCGCCAAGCGCCTGTCAAACAGCACTGAAAGTGCTGATACTTGACCTTTCAGAGAGCCAAGGGATAATCCCAACTCCAAACCCGACTGTAGGAAGGCCAACAATGTCGGGATGGACAGGGGCCACGGTGAGCGTCCACCAGAGGCACACCAGGAGAAAAAGATTTTCCACGTTCTGTGGTATATCTTCCTGGAGACAGGTTTCCTTGCCCGATTCATCGTGGCAACCACCGTAGGAGAGAAGCCCCTGGATGTCAGTAACCAGGCCTCAAGAGCCATGCAGTCAATCTGAGGGCCCTGGAATTGAGGTGGAAGAATGGCCCTTGCGCGAGTAGATCTGCGCGTTCTGGAAGAGCCCACCGGTGTCCGCCTGACAGTTGCCAGAGGTCCGGGTACCAGGACCTCCGGGGCCAATCTGGAGCCACTAGAATGGCTACTCTGCATTCTGTCCTGATTTTCCACAGAACCCTGGGAATCAGAGCGAGAGGCGGGAACACATATGGCAGCTGGAAGCTGGACCAACTCAGGATCAGGGCATCCGCCCCCAGAGACTGAGGATCCCACGATCGTGCCATGTATTGGGGTACCTGATTATTCAACCGTGAGGCCATCAGATCCACGTCCGGAGTGCCCCATTTGCTGCAGATGTCCCGGAAGACGTCTGGATGCAGGGACCACTCTCCGGCGTCCATCCCCTGTCGGCTCAGGTAGTCGGCCTCCCAGTTCTCGACCCCTGGGATGTGAACTGCGGAGATCAGGCAGCCGTTTTCCTCCACCCAGGCTAGAATGCGGTGGACTTCGGCGAGGGCCTGAGCACTTCTGGTCCCTCCCTGATGATTTATGTAGGCGACGGCCGTCGCATTGTCGGACTGAACCCGAATGGGTTGTCCTGACAGGAATTTCTGAAACGCCAGGAGCGCCAGATAGACCGCCTTGATCTCCAGCACGTTGATCTGTAATGCCGACTCCGCCTGGGTCCAGAGGCCTTGAGCCCTGTGGTGTAAGAACACCGCGCCCCAGCCCTTCAGACTGGCGTCGGTGGTCACCACTAACCATGACGGTTTTAGAAAGGACCGGCCCCGTGACAGATGATGTGGCTGGAGCCACCACTGTAGGGAGTCCCTGGTCGATTGTGACAGCGTCACCAGCCGATTCAGAGAAATCGTCCTTTTGTCCCATCGGCGAAGAATCTTCAACTGGAGAGGACGGAGGCGAAACTGTGCGAAAGGCACCGCCTCTATCGCCGCTACCATGCGTCCCACCAGCTTCATCAACTCCCGTAGGGAAGATTGTGGTGACAGGAGAACATTCTGCACTCCTGATTGGATCGCAAGCTGTTTGGCTTGAGGTAGGGACACCAGGGCTGAGTCCGTGTGGAAGTCCATGCCCAGATATGTCAAAGACCGGGTCGGAACCAGGGTCGACTTTGGAATGTTGAGAAGCCACCCGAACTGTTCCAGAGACTTCATGGTCACCTCCAGGCTCACCCGACAAAGGTCTTCCGATGGCGCCCTGACCAGCAGGTCGTCCAAATAGGGAATGACGGCGTGTCCCTGCACATGCAGGAGAGCCATCATTGAGGCCATCACCTTTGTGAACACTCGCGGTGCCGAGGCTAGCCCGAATGGCAGTGCCACAAATTGGAAGTGTTCTTCCCCCACTGCGAATCTCAACCAGCGCTGATGAGCCGGTGCAATGGGCACGTGAAGGTAGGCGTCTCGGATATCTATGGACGCCAGGAAGTCTCCCTGTGACACAGCCGCGATCACGGAGCGCAGGGATTCCATACGAAACTTCCGAACCAACACGTGGCGGTTGAACAACTTGAGGTCCAGAACCGGACGAAAAGAGCCGTCCTTCTTTGGGACAATAAAGAGGTTGGAGTAAAAACCCCTGAACCTCTCTCCCGTGGGTACTGGGACCACCACTCCGTCTCTGCGGAGTCCCTCCAACACCAGATGAAAAGCCTGAGCTTTGTCTAGGGATGGAACAGACCGATGGAATCGGTTGTGCCGGCTGTGACGTCAGCTCTATCCTGTAGCCTTTTGAGACTACGTCTCGGACCCACTGGTCTTGGACGTGGAGAAGCCATCTGTCCTGGAAAAGAGACAGGCGGCCCCCCACCTGTGGGGAGATAGGACGAAGGAGCGAGTCATGCCGAAGCGGGTTTAGGGGTGGCAGCTGCAGCCCCTGCCGGCTTCTTTTGGCGACTTTTGTTGCGCCACTGAGTGGAGGGCTTGCCCCCACGGTCCGCGCGAGCGGACGCCGCTGATGACTGCGAGCTGGGGCGAAAGGACCACTGTTTTGGGTTCCTTTTCACGGTATACCGTGGCTTAGGCTTATTCTGCGGTATCTTAGACTCAGCAGAATCCTTTATCAGCTTGTCCAGCTCGGTGCCGAAGAGCCTGTCACCAGCAAACGGAAGATTTTGCAAAATCTTCTTAGACGTGGCATCTGAGTCCCAAAGACGCAGCCACAACAACCTGCGGATCGCTATAGCATTGGCCGAAGCCACAGCCGAGCGAGTGGCAGTTTCCAAAGTTGCCGTCCTGGCGTAATCCGCATAAGCCCTTGCCCTGTCGGAGAGTGCCAGGACCTCTGGGCTGGCCCTAGCTAGATCAGAGATACCATCCAAGCAGGAGGTAATCGCTTGTAGGGTCCAGACCGCGGCAAAATTAGGGGCAAATGAAGACCCCACAGCCTCATAGGAAGACTTGGCGAGTTGCTCGACCTGTCTATCAGTAGCATCCTTCAATGAGGAGCTATCAGAGGCAGAAAACAAGGAGCGTGCAGCAATCCTAGTCATGGAAGCGTCCACCTTAGGGGACTGTGACCATTCCAGAAGCACCTCCTGAGGAAAGGGGAAGCGATTGTCCTTAGGTTTACGGACATAACGCCGCCCAGGATGTAACCTGGGAGCTCTAATCACCCTTCCAAAATTAGTGTGGTCCATAAAGGACCCACTTGGTCTTGCCTCCGGCCGCAGCCATTGATAGACCTCCTTGGGGTGAACAGTCACCTCCTCAGGAGGAGTGACCAGACGTAATGTCTCATTGATGGAGGACACCAGATCCTCCACCCCATCTGGAGGTTCAGAGACAGACCCGAGAGTAGAACCCCCATCATCTTCCTCACCATCAGAGGAACGCTCCTCCTCAGAGAGAGCTTGGAGCTCTGGAGAGGCCTCACGAGCTCGCTTAGGGGGTCTCACAGAAGAAGTAAGAAGCACCCGGGGGTAACTGGGAGGAGTAGCTGGGTTTTCCAGCCTCCTATGAAGTGCCTCCAGGGATTGCGACATGGAGGACATCTGGGACAGCAGAGATTCATTTATCTTATTCTGTGCTTCCCATGTCCCTGGGATCACCCGAACCTCAGGGTACAGACCCGCAGATTCTGATCCAACAGTAACTGTCCGGGTCTCTGGGCGTCCGCAATTATTGCAGGACCCCTCCACCAGTGAACCGTTGCATGTAGCGCAGGTAATGGTGCCATCTGCCGTCTTAGCAGCATGCTTCCTTACTGAGGACATCGCCACAGTAGGGGGAAATAAGCCAAGTTGTAACAAACAAACCGGAGATCCCGGTGGCTTACCGACCGCAGTAAGCGGTAGGAGGAAGCGGTGTTCGTGTGTGACCTCCGCGAGTTCCGGTCTCCCCTGGAAAGTGCAGACACACGCTGCAGCCAGATCCCAGCCGGGAAGAGAGGGAGAAGATGGCCGCCGACAGTAAAGTCATAGGCGTGGCCAGGAACACGCGGGAGAACACAAAACACGCCCATCGGTGATGTCACCGTAAGAGCTGCTTCCTCCTCCTCCAGGCAGCCTCAGTAATGGAGGTGCCAGAGCCCGCAGCGCGGGAAAAGAGTGTGTAACAATGCACATACACACACAGACTGCATGCACAAAACAAACATCAGCAGTCTACAGCCTCAGCCCCTGAGACACACAGGGCGGTCAGCCAGAGTGACCCCAGCACAGGGTACACCGACAGAACCGCGGACCCGAGGGTAACCGCGCGGTCTGAGTGTCATGACACCAAGTGACAGACACTACCCCCAGGCACACAGGAGACACACCAGGTGCCTCAGTGCCGGTCCGGTCTGTAAGCACCTTTAGGGAGGCCTCGGACGGGGGTACAGCACCAGTCCGGAGTGTAAGCACCATTTAGGGAGGCCTCGGACTGGGCTGGCTCCGTCGGTCTGTAAGCACCATTTAGGGAGGCCTCGGACGGAGCGGAGCTGTGCAAGGCTCCAGGCTCCCCCTCTCCAGAGCCTCCATGGAGGGATGGAAAGGAAGGAGCTCGACAGCGTACCGGGAGAACAGCAAGTGTCCAGGCTAAAAAGCCCTCCGGTACCTCCACCAGCGTGTTCCACAAAGGGTGAGCGGGGAGACTGTCGAGGGTCCCAACCGGGACCATTTACCTTGTCTTCATACGCCATCACGTAAGCTGTGAGAATGCAGTGAAGTGCAAGCAAAGCGTGATCCTCCGAGCACACTAAGTTTAAAACTGAGGATGTTTCCTACGGTGGGGGTTTATAAGCGGAGGAGGCGGTGTCTACAAACTTGTAGTACCTAGTGTGACCTCCGGAGGGCGGAGCCCTAAACCCCATTGTCTGGGTCTCCCATTATGATGACCAGAAAAATGTTATTAATGCTATTATTAATGCTAATAATGCTATTATTAATGCTATTAATGCTAATAATAATGCTATTAATGCTATTAATGTTATTAATGCTATTATTAATGCTAATAATGCTATTATTAATGCTATTTATGCTAATAATAATGCTATTAATGCTATTAATAATGCTATTAATGCTATTATTTATGCTATTAATGCTAATATTTATCCTATTAATGGTATTATTAATGCTATTAATGCTAATAATAATGCTATTAATGCTATTAATGCTAATAATAATGCTATTAATGCTATTAATAATGTTATTAATGCTATTATTAATGCTAATAATGCTATTATTAATGCCATTAATGCTAATAATAATGCTATTAATGCTATTAATAATGCTATTAATTATGCTATTAATGCTATTAATGCTAATATTTATCCTATTAATGCTATTAATGCTATTCATGCTAATAATATTGCTATTAATGCTTTTTATGCTAATACTAATGCTATTAATGCTATTTTTTATGCTATTAATTCTATTATTTATGCTATTAATGCTATTAATAATGCTATTAATCCTATTAATGCTATTAATAATGCTATTCATGCTATTAATACTATTAATGCTATTAATGCTCATAATAATGCTATTAATGCTATTAATGCTATTAATAATGTTATTAATGCTATTATTAATGCTAATAATGCTATTAATAATGCTATTAATGCTAATAATAATGCTATTAATGCTATTAATAATGTTATTAATGCTATTATTAATGCTAATAATGCTATTATTAATGCTATTTATGCTAATAATAATGCTATTAATGCTATTAATAATGCTATTAATGCTATTATTAATGCTAATAATGCTATTATTAATGCTATTCATGCTAATAATAATGCTATTAATGCTATTAATAATGCTATTAATGCTATTATTTATGCTATTAATGCTATTAATGCTAAATAATTCTTAAAATTTTTTTTTAATAATTTTAAACTATTAAGCTAAAAATAAGCTATTAATGCTATTAATGCAAAAAATTTTAAAGCTTTTTTTAAAAATTTCTATTAAATAAAAGCAATTTAATGCTAATAAAATGCTATTAAATTTTTTTATTTAAAGCTAAAAATTTAAACCCAAAAAATGTTTTTATTAATGCTATTTAATTTTTAAAAATAATGCTATTAATGCAAATTTAAAAAACTAAAGAATTTAAAGCTAATAAAAAATATTAAATGTTTTTTCATGCTTAAAAATTATTAATGCTTTTAAAAAAGCTAAAATTAAAAGCTAATTTTTTTCCAATTAATGCTATTTTTAAAA
>JARQOC010001273.1:0-45022 GCA_033576535.1 Allobates femoralis
CTAATTAGCCTTCAACCCCATAAAAGGATCAAATGGAGAATATGGACCTGTGTTTGAGGAGCAGCCACAAAACACTTTGTTTCCAGAGGGGTCAGAAGAACAACTCACCCTGGCTTGCCGTGCCCGGGCCATCCCGCCTGCCACATACAGGTATTATTGATAGACAGGATCACAGTATTAGCTAATGGGGATGACATATCCTAATCATTAGCCACAGGTTCAGTTTCTAGTAATTAGTAGTGGTTAGATATATTACACTCTGGCTTTCTTGTAGATGGAAACTGAATGGAACAGAAGTCAACATTATGGCAAACTCCAGTTACCAACTAGTAGGAGGAAACCTGGCAATCTCCAACCCGACACAGTCTAAGCACACAGGAACCTACCAATGTGTAGCCTCCAACCCAAGGGTGCCGTACTTAGTAATGAAGTCTCCCTGCGCTTTGGATGTGAGTGTCTAAAAGTTATCCGCCCTCTATTTTAAAAATTTGGCTTGTAAATAATTATTAATTAAAAAAATAATCTTTTGTTCTTTGTCTTATATCTCAGATTTGCATGAATTCCCACCAGAGGAGAGAGATGTAGTTAAAACAACAGAAGGATGGGGAGTTATGTTGCCTTGTAATCCTCCACAGCACTACCCTGGTAAGAATCTGCCAGAATACATCTCCTATCTGTCTCTATTGTCACTATCTCATCAAGTCTTCTTTGATAAAACGTGATGCATTATTATTTTAATTCAGTGAATTTTTAGTTTTATGTTGGCGAGTATTTACAGTCATTAGGACATATGTTATATGGATGAGGGTCACAGCCTGGAGATGAGTGGCAGAAGTTACCCACCCCTCACCCTTGTGTATAACCATCTAAAGGAGTCTGGCTCTTATTATGTTCTCCCAGACATGGCACTTCATATACTGTCCTATTGGCTGCAGCCCTCTTGCTATGCCCTTCAAAAATAATATAGAAGAAATGGAGATGGCAGGAGCTTAGGGAAACAAATAAAGAGATAGAACAAAGAGTAAAGCCCTCGTCACCTGCTAATCCTTGCAGCCACTAGCGGGTGTCACATCTCATACTGTGAAGAACATCCCTGAACATCTGCTGACCCTAGAGAGTCCTATCACTAAAATATGCCAATGGGTAAATCAGCTCACCGGTGGCACAAGGGGTTTCTGTCCTGCCTTGTAAAAGAAAGCAAAATAATTATTAAGATGTAAAAATATACTGTCAGGGGTAAGTGTACTTAGCATATTATGCTTTATATTAAAAATACAAAATAAAACATATAAATTAAATCTCAGACCTAAATAATAACCTGGAATCAGATAAAATTAAAGAGTGTGTCTGGCACTAAGGTGACTGCAATGTAATATAATTAACTCTTTCCTCACTGGGATCATTTTGGCTTTTGCGATTTTGTTTTTTTTTCTCCGCCCCTTTTTCCAGCAGCCACATTTGTTATAATTCTACATATATATGAGGGTTTGGTCGATTGTTTTATTTTTTTTTTTTTTGCAGGATGAGTTGTAGTTTTAAATAGCCTCATTCATTTTACCATATAATTTATGAAAACGGGTGAAAAAATTGTACATATGATGAAATGGTTTTGTGAGGCCGGGGTCACACTGGTGTTCGTGCCACAAGCGTCTGTACGCAGAGACGCAAACGCATGGAGGAACACATCCATCCTGATGGCAACGCAGCATGAATTCTCCGAATGTGCAGAGATTGAAAACTCCATAGGAATCCATTATAGTGGTCTGGCAAAGAGAGAGAGAGAGGCCGGCAAACGCATATACAGGGCGTCCCCATGTTACACATAGGGACGCAGGACGCATGCATAGCCGCACACAGTGAGCCGTCTGCCTGCGCAGCGCGGACGAACGCTAATGTGAAACCAGCCTTATATAAGCACTGGGGTCTTGAAGTCCTGGGTTCAATTCCCACCAAGGACACTAAGGACAACATCTGCAAGGAGTTTGTATGTTCTCTCTGTGTTTGCGTGGGTTTCCTCCGGGCACTCCGGTTTCCTCCCACATTGTAAAGACATACTGATAGGATGTTTAGATTGTGAGCTCCAAGAAAGACAGCATTACCCATGTATGTAAAGTGCTATGGAATCAATAGCGCTATATAAATGAATAAATTATTATTATTATTATTATTATTATTATTATTATATGACTCTGGTAAAAAATGACCTGACAAAATGATTCTCCAGCTCAGTATAATAATGGCTATACTAATCTTATGCCATTTTTTATTTTAGTGGATTTAAAATAAATTCAGATATTTCTACAGAAAATAAAGTGTTTATATGGCTATTATCCAATAAACACTTATTTTTTGGATAGTTCAGCTGTTTGAGGTCTTTTCTTTTGCAGGGCGTGCTGATATTGTCATTAGTACAATCTTGGGGTAAATTCAACTTTTTTATATATACTTTTATACCAATAAGGGTGCTTTCACATTGGCGCTTTTGCCCGGATCCGGCGGATCTGGACAAAAAAAAACGCATCTGCCGCAAGTGCCGCCTAACGTTTTTTTTTCGCGGCCACATCTGCCGAAACTGCACTTGCCGTGTCTGCCGCACACGTACCGCAAGCCCCATAGACAATGCATGGGGCTCGCCGCAAGTGCTGCCGTTAGGCGGCACTTGCGGCAGATGCAGTTTTTTGTCCGGATCCGCCGGAGCCAGGCAAAAACGCCAATGTGAAAGCACCCTTATTGGCAGGTAAGGGGACCAAAAAAAATGCTAAAAATTTTCATCTATTTTTTTCTTTAACAGGAATCTTTCTATGAAAACGACCCTCCTGAACTGTCTATGTGGACATGCAGGTCATAGGAATTGTAATGAAATGATACCTTGATGCCTTATTACAGAGAAATCCACATTTTTCTTAATATGTAAATGAACTGTTAAAATCTTTGGGCAGGACACATATCTCCCCAAGAATCTGCCTCTTGGGCCTATGAAAATGGGCATTACTAGTGTGAGACCTGTACATCAGAAGAGCAGACTGCATCAGTCATTATGTCTAACACTGGTAATGCCACCTTTCATTTAAAATAAGCTCCTGAGGCAGATTTCTGGGGAGATCTGTGTCCTGCACAAAATGATCTTAAAGGGAACCTGTCACCAGGTTTTTGCAACCTAATCTGTGAATAGCATAATATAGGACCCGAGATCCTGATTCCAGCGATGTGTCATTTACTGGGCTGCTCAGTGTAGTTTTGATAAAATCATTGTTTAATCGGCTGGAGATTATCATTAGCCTGCTGCCAAGTAGTCTGGCATATTCACAGACTGCTAAATCTGCAACAGAGAAGATACTAATTTTATCAAAATGACAGCAAGCAGCTCAGTAAATGACACATTGCTGGAATCAGGGTCTCCATTTCTACATTATGCTGCTCTCAGATGGGATGGCAAAAACCTGGTGACAGGTTCCCTTTAACAGCTCATTTACATATTAAGAAAAATACAGATTTCTCTGGAATAAGATCCCAGATCACAGATGTCAAAGTATTTAATTCTTCCTTTTCTGACCTGCATGCCTATGTAGATGGCTTAGGGGGGGTCAAACATGCTGACTTTAAGGTCCCTACCATATAGCTTAAATAATTTTATATTTTATATTTTGAAAGAGCAGACTTTTACATATGCAAATACGTTTTTTTTGTTTGTTTTGTTTTAATTGGGAAAAGGGAACTTTCACCATTCACAACCACGGACGTACATGTACGTCATTGGCCATTTCTCTCCCCCTGATGCGAGCTCACATGCTGAGCTCACACGGTGAGCTCGCAACCTCTCCCTACATGTCAACTGATGTCATCAGCTGAGATATGTAGCTAACACCACCGATTGGATCAGCAATCTGAAGTGTTAACCCTCTGGATAGTGACTGATAGCCCGATTCAAAGCCCTGCAGCGGGGATCACGCCATTCCCTGCTGTGATCAGAGGCTCCGTGATGTGATCACGAGACCTCCACTGTTACCTTGATAGCCCCGGGTTCTGTGATGAACCTGGAAGCCAGGGCCGGCTCCAGGTTTTTGTGGGCCCCAGGCAAAACAATCTCATTGGCCCCTTTAACACATACCACGATTCATAAATATAATATAGAATCTGCATATAATATAGAGGCTCCTGGGTGGGCTCTATATGTAATATTGAGGCTGTGCAGGGCTGCATATAAAATAGAGGCTTCTGGGCTGTATATATCATATGGAGACTGCGGAGCTGTATAAATAATATAGAGGCTGTGAGCTGTATATATTTGAAGGCTGTGCTGGGCTGTATATACATAATAAAGAGGCTCTGAGCTATGTATATTATTTGGAGGCTGCTGCTGGGCTGTATATATTATTTGGAGGCTCTGCTGTATATACTATTTGGAGTCTGTGTTGGGCTGTATATATTATTTGGAGGCTGTGGCAGTCCAGCAGCAGCCTCCAATATATACAGCCCAATGCCCAGCACAGCATCCAAATAATAAATATAGCCAAGCATAGCCTCTATGTTATATATACAGCACAGCATCCAAATACTATATACAGCACAGCTTCCAAATACCATATACAGCACAGCAGCAGTCTCAATATTATATATACAGCACAACACAGCCTCAAAATAATATATACAGGCAGCCTCAAAATAATATATTCAGCAAAGTACAGTCTCCATATTATATATACATCAAAGCACAGTCTCCAAATAATATATAGAGCACACCCTACATTTTATATGAACATTACAGCCTCCAAATAACATATACAGCACAGCACACCCTCCATATTATATATACAGCCCAGGACAGCCTCCAAATATTATATACAGCCCAGCTCAGCCACCAAATAATATATACAGCCCAGCACTACCTCCAAATGATATATACAGCACAGCTTCCAAATAATATATATAGCCCAGCACAGCCTCCAAATTCAATTTACAGCACAACCCCCCAAAAATATATACAGTACAGCCTACATATTATATATATAACCCAGCAGCAGCCTTCATATAGCCCAGCAGCAGCCTCCATAGCACAGCCTCTATAACCCAGCAGCAGCGTTTATGGCCCTGCAGCAGCCTCCATAGCTCAGCCTCCATAGCCCAGCAGCTGCCTTCATAGCACATCCTCCATAACCCAGCAGCAGCCCCTATGTCCCAGCAGTAGCCTCCATAGCACAGCCTCCATAGCACAGCCTCCATATACCCCAGCAGCAACAGCCTCCATAGTACAGTCTCCATATACCTCAGCAGCAGCCTCCATAGCACAGCCTCCATAACCTAGCAGCAGCCTCCATAGCACAGCCTCCAAAACCCAGCAGCAGCCTCTATGTCCCAGCAGTAGCCTCCATAGCACAGCCCCCATATACCCCAGCAGAAGCCTCCATAGCACAGCCTCCATATACCTAAGCAGCAGCCTCCATAGCACAGCCTCCATATACCTCAATAGCTGCCTCTATCTCCCAGCAGTAGCCTCCATAACAAAGCCTCCAGATACCCCAGCAGCAGCCTCCATAGCACAGCCTCCATAACCCAACAGCAGTCTCCACAGCCCAGCACAAGCTCCAAGCAGCCCAGTGACAGCCTATATAATTCCCCATCATGCTGCACATAGTAAAAAAAATAAATAAAAGATTATGCTCACCTTTCCTCCCCTCCCCCGAAGCCCCTGTCCTCCTCAGTTGCTGTCTGTCCCTACATGTCATTACGGCAGGCTCCCGTCCAGCTCCTCCTCACTGCCAGCATGGCTGCAGCAGTGTGATGAGGTCGCAGGTTGATGACTCATCACTCTCTACAGTCGGTCGAGGAGGAAGCACAGATGGGAGTCGGCACATGGCTAATTTGAATCACATTCAAATTAGCTGTGTGCACTGGCAGCGCTACTGGGCACTTGTCCCTGATGGCCAGTAGGCCCCTCAGCTGCTCAGGGCCAGGGCACTTGCCTGGGAATGCCGGGTGCTGTCGCAGGTCCTGCTGGAAGCTGTCAGCAATAACTTCCTACTGGCGAGCTCCCAGTGAGGTCACAAGCAGAAAGTGATCAGTTCTCCTGTGTTCTGATGCTGAATCAGCTCATTGGAACATAAGAGAAGGGAGCAGAGTATGCAGCACTGAGGCCCTCTAGGAGGCCAAGTAAAATAAACAAAATATTTTTTTTACAAATGAAGTACAATGGAATAAAAAAAAGTAAAAGGTCAAATAATGATAAGATAAAATAAGATAAGATAAACTTTATTGATCCCGGAGGAAATTACAGTATTACAGCAGCAGAACAAAGATCAAGAACATTTCACACTTTACAAAATAAGTCTATATGGACAGCAGATGCGGGTAGACTGGTACATGTACCTCACCTATTCCCCCCATACACATAGAACTTCACATAGTCTTGGGATGCTTTACACTTATACATTTGTTAAACATCCCCACAGCTGTGGGAACAAACGATTTTCTGTATCTTTCCTTTTATCACCACCCTTTTGCCCAATTGAAAATAAACCTATATATATAATACACATATTTGGTATTGCCGCTTTCAGAAATGCCTGATATAGCTAAATATAATTAAATTAATCCGCTCTGTAAACTGCGTAACGGAAAAAAAAAAGTCAAAACGCTGAAATTACATTTTTTTTGTCGCCGCAACATTGCAATAAAATGCAATCACAGGAGATCAAAACATTGCATCCACCTAAAAATGGTATCATTAGCAATTTCAGCTCAAGCCACAAAAAATAAGCTGCCACACAGCCCCAGATCTCAAAAAAATGGGTCATGGAAAATGGAGCAAAAGTGCAATTCTTTTTCTTTAAAAACTTCTACATTTTTTTTTCACCACTAAAGCCCCTTTCACATCACAATTTTTTCCTGTCCATGGGAATCCTGTTTTTTGCAGGACCCCACGGACAAGAATGGACAGGTCTGGATGTGTGCCTCAGTATGCCATTTCTGTGTCCGGACTGTGATTCTGACGGATCCGGACACAGAAAGAGCTGGGAGGAGCACGAGCCTGCAAAGCGCAAACAAGTGGTGTCGGGTCTGAATTTCACTTTCGTAATGTATCTACATACATTGCGAAAGGGAAGGCAATGGTTAAAAATTAAGAAAAAAAATGCTCACCTCTCCGCCGAGTGTCCTGCGATGCACGGCATGCACCTCCGATGGCTGAAGGAGCTTAATCAGCTGAACGGGAAGGGGCAGGGCAACCCAATCAGCTGATGTGTCACATGACCGCGTTAGCTGAGTGGTTAAAATCGCCCACCAAAGGTGGATGCTGCACATCGCAAGACACTTGGCGGAGTGGTGAGCATTTTTTTTTTATTTTTAACTTTGTACTTTAATTTCACTTTAGCAGTGTATGTAGTTACACTGCTAAAGTGAAATTACATGGTAACAGAGCGGTTTTAGTGTATTGAGCATGCTCAGTACCCTAATATCACATCCGGGAAACAATCTTGTTTTTTCCCAGATCTGCGCTATATAGGCCCACATTTTATTTGCTGCGGACCGCGCCGGATCCGATTATGTCCGATTTGGTCTGCTGTGCCCAAAATTGGAGCAGTCTCCGATTCTGGGTAAATCAAAACATTGGACACAATCGGATCTGTCACAATTTGGACACAATCGGATGGCCATATAGGACCCATCTGTGCCCATAGGACTACATGGGGTTAAATCGGATCTGTGGCTATCAGTTTTACAATGGATAGCCAAGGATCCCAAAAATTATGAATGATGATGTGAAGGGGGCCTTAGAGAACAGTAAAAGTATATATGTTTGGTATCTACAAACTCGTACTGACCCGAGGCATCGTACTGACGTGTCAGCTTTACCATATAGTGAATATGACGAATAAAAAAAACCCTAAAAGACAAAAGTGTAATTGCACTTTTTTTTTGCAATTTCAGTGCACTTGGAATTTTTCCAAAGGGGTTAAAGAGGATAATTTTAAGAAAATAAAGCTTTTATAATAGACAATGATTTTGTATACTGTTTTCTATTTAATATATCTGAAGTTTCAGGATATATTTTGTTTCTAGCCAGCTGGAAATAAATCCAAAATGCTTGCATAGCACACATTAGAAAACATATTATTCACATATGATTGTTCTGTTTGATATTGTATTAACACATCGTTATTCAATTGATCTACTTTACTTTACAGCTGTGAATCATGTATTGTCTTTAGAGACATCCAGACAAAACGTAAAGAGGTTTTTCAATATTATGATATTGCCAGTCTAGCTGCTTTCATTGGGCCCAGTGAATATGTGAATATTGTGCCTGTAACATTTCGGCACAGTCATAACAGTGATGGTTACTATTTGTTAGTCTGTTTCTCACTATTTTGAGTTGTAAAAAAATCAACTCTCCAAATTACTTTGCTAAAAAAAAAAGGAAAGTTATATAAAAATATAAGTGCCTTCTAATCATACACAACACCCTCCCCCTGGCACAGTGATCTTAACTAGGGTATGTGCAACGCCCGCTAGGGCCAGGGGTACTCTATAACCGGGCGGGTTGGTTTGGTGGGAGGTCACGGTGGCTGTGACCTGGTTTCATGGCCCTGGGTTTGCAGTAAAAGGGGATTATTTACAAGGGAAAGTTTGAGAGGCTACCTGTGGTTTTCGGCTAGGGATGGCCGACGCTGCAGGATATGACCACTGTGGCAGATGGTAGTGTAGCTGGGATGATAAAGCTCCCCACAGGTGGAGCTGGGCCCCATGGATGGTGTGATCAGTCTATCACGAAGGTAATGGTCATTGGGGTGCAGGACAGAGGGTGCAGTAAATAACTGGAGGACACTGAAAGGTGCAGTTTCTGTTACCTTTACTTTGCAGTTGGTATTGCAGACCGGGGTACTGGTTACAGGTGGTAGAAGGGATCCGGCCAGCCTGGAAGCATTCGGGGAATCGACGTCGCCAGGTGGGATTGGAGGCTTTCCTTCTGTACTCTCTCCTTCGGGTCCCTGCTGCATATAGCTAAACTGTGGCCCTCTTCATGCTGGATGCTTCTTCACCCGTATGGCAGGCAGGTCAAGCCTATCACAGGCACCACCGTGCTATTGGTGGCTCTGGGCTCTCAGGATGCTGCTGTGCCTCCGGGGTTCAGTGTGGCCAGGAGACTTGCAGTCAACTGCCCTTCAGATTCAGCTGTCAAGGCGTACAGCACCCACACAGCCCAGGACTCTAGCATCCTTTTCCTGGCGCTCCGCTCCAGGGTGAGCTCATTCGCAGTTCACTCCCCAGAGCACTTCTCATCACTCCATCTTCCCTCTCCTCAGGCTAACTGACTAACCCCTCTTCCTGGCCAGAACCAGGGCAGCTCCCCTGAAGTTGGGTTCTAGAGCTCCCTCTTCTGGCCTGGAGTCAGGAATGGTGTTCATGCTAGTGTTACCTAGTGTGGGGACTTCCTCCTGCTTCTAGGCACGACATCACCTACTGTGAGGGAGGCAATGCCACTGTGGCAACCGGAACACTGGGCTGACACACATGTTATAGATCAAAATAACCCATCATACAATGGTCAATAAAATACAGATTTTATTTTAAGACTTTCATGTATATTATTAAAAATATGAGTTTGAACATAAAAAATAGTAATTTTACCTTTGTTGCAATGTCTTACAGGTTTGTCATACAGATGGCTACTGAATGAGTTCCCAGCATTTTTGTCCATTGATAACAGGAGGTTTGTCTCCCAAGTAACAGGGAACTTGTACATTGCGCGCACATCCGTCCACGATGAGGGAGGATACTCCTGTCTGACCACCAGCCACATTACTTTTACAACCAAAAGTGTTTACAGTAGCTTTACTCAACTTAGTATCACTCCAGAAGGTAAGTTATGCTTTAAAGGGCCAAGTTTTAGCCCAGTGTATCAGAAAGGTAAACCATGAAAATGAATAAAATGTGTAACCCGTGGAACATGTAGGAAAGCATGGCCTAATATGTACAGTGCTGTGCAAAGAAGCTGCTTCAAAATCCATAATTCTTATTGACTAGCTATTATAATTGCCAGAATCACTCCATCACCTTTGTACGAGAAGATCCGTGTGGGTTGACTGAGGTACAAGGTGTGGGCTACCACCAGCACTGGACATAGTAGATTAACATCCTAAGGGGATATCATATCAGCCGATGAAAAAATGTGGTATAATGAAAGTAAGCGCTGAGAGCTAAAACAGGATACACAATGCTCTTGAATATATTACCTTTAAGTTTAATTCATTCAACAATTAAAAGCCCTCCTGCCACAACGCGTTTCGCGTACACACCCCCTTCGTTAATGATTGGCTGCAATAAGATATATATAGTAGGAGTAATCATTAGCCTGACATCCACTTGAGGAAGACGCGGTTAGCGTCGAAACGCGTTGTGGCAGGAGGGCTTTTAATTGTTGAATGAATTAAACTTAAAGGTAATATATTCAAGAGCATTGTGTATCCTGTTTTAGCTCTCAGCGCTTACTTTCATTATACCACATTTTTTCATCGGCTGATCCACAATCTCCTTTTGGGGAGCGTGGTGTTGTGAGCTGCTCCGGAGCAGGACTTGGCTACACGTCATTAATCCATTCCTAAAATCGGCACATGATCCTTCATGCGAGCCAGCTAAGGAGAAGGCAGGAATTCTATATTAAAAACGGTGAAGGGGAAGACTAGATCGGATATATACTAAAGATCGGAAGATCAGTGAATTTAAACCTTCACGCACCACAAATCTACAATCTAGTTGTGCGGAATCGGCACAACTAGTAAAGGTGAGTGAAAATCTTGAATATCGATAATCTAGATTCCCCAATGCAGTGTGGCGCAACCTTTGTTTTTTCTTTTGCATGCTAAGGGGATATCATAGGAACAATAGGGGAGGGGATCTAGAATAAGTATGTCACAGCAATCTCTAGATAATGGAACATCTTAAATTATTCTAATTGAAATATGGTTGTACTTTGTGTGATCTACCAGATACAAATAATATTTATTGTTGGGACAATCTCTCTAGAGGACATCTGTCACCAGATTTAAGCATACAAATTGAATACTTGAATAACTAGACCTCACAGACCTGATGAGTCTGGCTTACATATTTTAAAAATCCATGTCACATTGATTGTACAATCCTGAAATGAAAACTTGGACTAATCTGATTGACAGCAACTCAGTGTCCCTCTGCCCTGCTGTTGCTGAGGTCTTACACTGCTCAGTGCAAGCTCCACAAGTCATTCATCCTTGGTGGGTGGAGACTAATACATGTAGACTCATCAGATCTCAATCTTTAGCTGGATTCATAAATTGCTCAAACAACCACAGTGTAAGTATACCGATCTCACCAGTCCTAAGTGATTTATTGATTAATGTATCCATATAGTGTTATGAAATCTGCTGGCAGATCTGCTTTAAAAGAGAATCCACATTGTGTGTTTATTCTTTATCAAAGTCTGCTTCTTTGTGCCACCTATGCCGACCTATTTGGAAATGTGTCAGCTGAGCACTTACATCTTCTTCTACACAGCATATCCAGTTCATACAAAGAAATCTGGACTGAAAGCTTATTGATCAAGGTTGGCTTTACAAATGGGTGATATCTCTAAATTGGCATTATTAGTGCACCATAGGAATACTGGCTAATTCTAACATAGATTTAGATTGGGAAGGGCTAAAATGTGAAAGGTTTATTATAGCAGATCATTCTGTTTGATAAATGTGGTGTATTTTAAAACTGTCTAGCCTAACTTGACACCACGTATTAGTTGGCATACTTTGTGCCATAAATGTGCACTGTGCCCCTTTACTTATAAACTATGTCCTTTTAATGATAAACCATGCCCTCTTGTCATACAAGGTGCAAAAAGTGTCTAAAACACATGAAACAGATGATATGGTACCCTTTCCCTCCTGTTAGATGTAGGCATGCTGTATATCTTCTTATCTACATACAAAAATATTAAAATCTGAGAGTCCTTAGTGGCTGATACCTTTTAATGGCTAACTGAAAAGATGGTAAACATAGCAAGGTTCGGGACACTGGGGCCCCTTCGTCAGTCAGATAATGACACAGATTCTGGAGACACATACATATATACATAAGCAAATAAAAAACAAACAAAAAAAAACAAACTGTTAGATGCTGTAATAAATGCGCCAGGTGATGTAAAGCAGAGTCAGGCTAGGGAGGAAGAGAAACTGAAAGTCTAAGATAAGCAGAACAAATTGTATTATTGTTATATGGTAGTAGTCTGTGGAGAACTGAAAATACTTAAATGAGTTGGGGAAAGCAATAAAAGGAAGCGAGGGTGTTCACATAAGAAGTGTCAAAAGTTCATTGTCCTCAAAATGGAGTCTGTTGGAAGATGTGATATCCCCAAATGTCTTTTCAATTTATTATTATTATTTATTTATATAGCACCATTAGGTTCCATGGCGCTTTACATGAGGATAAGGGAGACAAGAACAAGTACACTAAATCTAGGCGATCAGGACGTACAGGTACAAGAGGGGAAGGGACCCTGTCCACGAGGGCTCACAGTCTACGAATTTTATATAAAAACGCATGAATCTGTGATGTCCCCAAATGTCCATTCATGTTATATAAAAAGCCATGAATCCATGTGATACATTTAATCCTGTTTTGAATATGTCAAAGGTCGTTATCAATTTGTTTTCCCACATTCTTCTCTCTCTCTGAGACTTGAAGTTGCTTTTTATGATGAGCAGCCCCATATTGGCTTCACTGTGGTCAGGGCTGGAAAAATGTTTTGCTACAGGTAGGCCCATACGCTTTTCTTTTATTAAGTAGCGATGAGAATTAATTCTTGTCCTGAATTTTTGCCCGGTTTCACCTATGTACATGCCACCTGTTGGACATTTGGTACATATGATTAAATACACCACATTGCTTGTGGTGCAACTGAAGCTACCTGGGATCTTGTAGTCATGCTCTGTCCCAGGAATCCTTATCTTGTCCATTGTCATTATAGATGGACAGGTTTTGCACCTGTTCTGGTTGCAGGGAAAGGTTCCTGTTGCTGCTGGAGAGGACAGGGCGCTTCTGACAATGATGTTTATTAGATTCGGAGGTTGTCTAAAGCACAAGAGTGGGGGATCCGGAAATATTGATTTTAGTCGGGCATGTTTTTGTAGGAGTGGTTGCATTTTCCGTTCAGCCCCTTTTAACACCTCCAGACTTTGATTGTAGGTGTCTACGAGAGGAACTCTGTTGTTTTCTTCTCTAGTTTTGTAATGTAGGAGATGATTCCTTGACATTCTGGTGGCTCTTGTAACCTGGTTCTCGAATGTTCTTGGATGGTAGCCCTGATTCAAAAAGGTCTTTCTGAGGTCCTCAAGGTGATTGTCTCTATCAGTAGGGTTGGAACATATCCGATTGTATTTGATGGCCTGGCTGTACACAATAGAGTTTTTTATGTGCTTTGGATGAAAACTGTCCCATCGGAGATATGTTGGACGGTCAATTGGTTTCCGGTACAGGGATGTCTCTATTTCATTGTTCTGTAGCTTAATGATGGTGTCCAGAAAGCTGATTTCAGTGTAGGAGTAGTTGAGTGCTAAGTTGATGGTGAAACTTGGGTCGGGTCCTTGGAAAGCTGGTGGCTGCGTATGTGATTATAGTGATTATATTGTATATACCTGAGGTTTGAGTTGGCTGGCAGATTACTCTGTATCCCTGGCCCTTTTGCAGGACATTTTAGAGGGTGTATAGGACCTTATGGTCTTCTTATATGGTGAAGCTTGGAGGGATTGGCCCTGACCATAGCTGCAGGGGTGCAGTGTAATTACGGTTAATAGGGCACAATTTGCCATACTGTAATTTGATTGTAAATTGACTGTATTTGAGACATTTGTTCAGATCTGCCTGCAAATTATATTGTACTATACTGTGACTTGGTATCATTGCTTATTGCTCAGTAACCTGTGACTCACCGTAGCCGGAGTGTTCACGTCGCAGGCGTTGACTCTCTTCTTGTCACGGAACCGCGCCTGCGGCTGTGAGACCCGGTGGTCCAGATCAATAGGGGGAATGGCGGAACAGTAGGGGTTAAATGTCTTCGTGACGCCACCTGCGGGTGTTCGGTAACTGTACCGACGCTGCTAGGCCTCCGGGGGATGTTAGGCAGCAAGATGGATCGCTCCCCACAGGATGAGCGGGAGTCCCCGGAGCCGGGAGCTGCGCAAGATGTTGTGAGGCAGCTGCAGTAGTACTGCTTTTAGGCCCAGGAGTCAGACACAGACACACTAAAGTCTTTTAAGTACCTTTTACTGGTGGTTTTCAGGTACGCCAGACCGGGTTAGTGAAGTTAGCAATCCTGGAGATTCAAAGCAAGCAGTTGTAGTAGGCTTCCTTTCTCTATCTCTTTGATTAAGGTCGGGTGGATGTGGAATCCAGCTGGACCGGGCAGTGTGTTCAATGGAACTTGCTTCACCTGGTTATCAGCACTGAGGGCACTGTAAAAGGGTCTGAGCAGGATCAGTACTCTTCCCTGGGCTCTTGTGGGTAGGTGCATCAGGTGGAACAGGTGGCTAAACCTCCTGTTAGACGTGCTGGTTCTCTGTGGTGGCTGGGTAGCTCTCATAGCTTCGGTTCCAGTAACCGGTTAGTAAGGAAAGAGTCAGAATAACTCTGTTTTCCTTGAGAGGTGTTCTCCTTCTTCCTCTGACCCCAATTGCAAGGGTCTCCTCACTGGCTAGCTGGCTGGTGGGGCCTGGTGTGTCCCTCATAGACTGGAGGTTACACACAGGCTGGCAGCTCTTGTAGCGACTGCACACACTCTTCACAGTTCTGAAGTGACTGCACACTCTGAAGTTTCTCCCTCCAAGACCCTATTTATAGGGGGAACTGGCTCAAAGTGACCAGTGGAGCTCCCCCTAGAGGCTCGGGGTGAAACCAGGTGTTCTAAGGTGTTGTAGTGTTGTTAGGTGTTTGTGAGTATTGCATTGCTGTTAACTCCATTCATGCCCTAAGGATTTCGTTGGTGCCCAACAAGGTGCCAGGGTGCCACATTCCCCCTTAGTTAACCTCAGTTCTCCCGGCTGAGCAAAAAGTTCTTTTTACAACTTAACACTATACATTTTATAAACATTCAATAACAGAGTCTTAAAGAAAAATACAAAAATCACTGAAAAGGAAGGGAAAAATATGAAAAAGGTGGAAAGCAGTCCATACGGCACTAGTCCATCTGCCGCAGGCTGGAAAAGGTAAAGTTTTGGTCACACAAGTCCTGTGACAACTGTCCAAAGTTTGTGAAAAAGGGAAAAAGGTAAAGTCCAGAAATACACGGTAAACTTTATACATTCCCTACGGGTGTCTCTGCTTGGGAGGCCGGTACTAACCTTCTATACCTTACCAGGCGCTTTCTGTCCCCAACTTGATATACTTGGGACAGAGCCCAGTTCCTCCACCCTTCTGTACACTACTTTTTACAGGTTTTGAAAACAGGGTACTATTTACAAACACTTACAGGTAATATGATACCACTACATTCTAAACCCATTCTCCAAGTTTGTTTGGGGGTTGTCCTAATGTACTACGTGTGGATCTGCGTAGTGTGGGTGTTTCCAAAGCTGTTGGTGTAGTGTACGAAGTGATTGTTGGTGGTAGTGTAGGTAGTTGTCTACGAGTACTTTGTGTAAGGCCATAGTAAGTGCGTAACCTATCTACTGGACTATCCTCTGTAGGTAGTTGTGTAGGAATTTGGTTTCTTACTGTGGGACTAGCAGGTTCACCGATTACAGGAATCTCAGGTTCCATAATAACAGGCTGCATATCTTGCACTTGAACTTGTTGTTGTTGAACTGGTTGGATTGGCATTGGTTGCTGATTTTCTACAGGCTGGTAGAAATGCATAACTGGTATGATGTATGCACCATCGCATTGTGGCCAGTCAGCTGGTAAGTATCCAATGTCTGTAAGGACTAGATTTTCTTTAGTTTCTTCATCTTTAGTTACAGTAGGGTAACTGGTTGCTTGTGGGATTAACTGTGCTGGACATTTCTTCAAATGATCCCTTGAAACAGTTGCACAAGTAATTCCTTGATCTTTGTTAATAACGCAAGTTTTGGAATTGTCGTACTGAGATGGCATAACTGTGTAAGGTTCAGATTCCCAACTGTTATCCAATTTATTTGTTTTTCGCTTTCTTTTTAGCACTACGTCTCCTGTTGCAAAGGGTTCAGCTGAGGCGTGCTTGTTAAATTCTTTTTCTTGTTTGGTTCTGCTGATTTCTAGGTTTCTTTCAACACTTTCTTGTACTTTTCTGTACTGTTCTTGGCGTTGGCTGACCCAGTCGTCATCAGAAGAATCTTCTGTGGGTTCGATGGTTCCCATCTGTAAATCAATAGGCAATTGGTCTTGCTCTCATCAAGTAAGCAGGTGTATAGTTTGTCGAACTGACAGGTATGTGGTTGTAGATGTCCACGAGATCTGGAAGTTTCTCTGGCCATTGATTTCTCTCATCAACTGGTAAAGTCTTGAGCATGTCAATGACAATGTGATTCATCTACTCACATAAACCGTTCGTCTGAGGATGATAAGGTGTTGTGCGGATCTTTTTACACCCATATAGCCCTAAGAATTCTTGAAACAGAGCTGATTCGAAGGCTGGCCCTTGGTCAGTTAAGACTTGGTCTGGATACCCATGGGGGCGACAGAAGTAACTCTGGAACGCTTTGGCTGCTACCTCTGCAGTTAAGTCCTTAACTGGATTGACTACCAGGAACCTGGAATAGTGATCCACGATGGTGAGAGCGTAAGTGTACCCGGTTCGACTTGGGGTAAGCTTCACGTGGTCGAGAGCAACTATTTCAAGAGGTTTGGTGGTAACAATTGGCTGCAACGGAGCTTTCTGAGTTAGATGGTCTTTCCTTCGAAGGTGACATGGTCCACAGTTTTTACACCATTTGTCAATTGAGCCTCGCATACCGACCCTGTAGAACCGATCCTTCAGAAGTCTCTCCAGCTTCTTCCATCCAAAGTGTCCGGCATCGTCATGGTATGCTTCAAGGATCATTTGGACTTCAGTCTTGGGAACTACAATCTGCCAGATTAGTTCATGGGTTCTTGGATTGAGGTATCTTCTGCATAGTTTACCTTGGTAGACAAACAACCTTCCTTTCTCTTTCCATAGGCGTTTAGCATTTGGTGAGGCATCAGGGTCCATGTTGGCGTGTTCTTGAGTGATCAGGTCCCTTACCAGGCTGACATCTGGATCGTTGGCTTGAACCTCCTTCCAGTCATGGTGAGGTAAAGGGTTCACGGTCCTCTCTGCACGTTTCTGGTTTCTCTGATGACATGTTGCTGTACCCGAACGGTGGAAAGCAGGTAGTTCAATCTCTTCGAGGTCATTTATGTCTTCTCCCTCTTCAGGAAGGTTCAAAGTAAAAAAATAGGGGGGGGAACAAGAGGCGCAATAGTGCCCTATCACTAGTGACACTAATGTATGCGGTGGGTATGAATTCACTCACCTAGCACAGTTGTGAGACCCACAACTGGTGTAAAAGCATTTGGCATTAAATGCAGCTGCTGCAGGACTTCCACCTTCCACATGCACGTGGGAATCATCCAGAAGTTACCTCAGGGGAAATGGTGTATCAGTGTCCGCGCTGCTGAAATCCCAAGAAAACGATCCGGAAACCATATGTAGGTTGCATCAATCATCCATTTATTCCTTTCCTACGCGTTTCAACACTGTCCTAGTGTCTTCCTCAGGGATATTCAGGGAATATCCCTGAGGAAGACACTAGGACAGTGTTGAAACGCGTAGGAAAGGAATAAATGGATGATTGATGCAACCTACATATGGTTTCCGGATCGTTTTCTTGGGATTTCAGCAGCGCGGACACTGATACACCATTTCCCCTGAGGTAACTTCTTCAGGAAGGTTAGGCATTCTGGACAGGGCATCAGCATTGCCGTTCTTGTGACCTGCCCGGTACTTTACAGTGAAATCATAGTTTGAGAGTCTTGCTACCCAACGCTGTTCCAGGGCTCCCAGCTTTGCAGTCTCTAAATGTGTTAGAGGATTGTTGTCTGTGAAAGATGTGAACGGGGCGGAAGCCAGGTAATGCTTGAAACGCTCTGTGATTGCCCAGACCAGAGCCAGGAACTCTAGCTTGAAGGAGCTGTAGTTCTCCGGGTTCCTTTCTGTGGGACGGAGCTTTCTGCTGGCGGATGCGATCACCTTTTCCTTGCCCTGCTGGCGTTGAGCTAGGACTGCTCCTAAACCTTCATTACTTGCATCAGTGTACAGTGCCTACAAGTAGTATTCAACCCCCTGCAGATTTAGCTGGTTGACACATGCGGAATTAACTTGGCATTGTGACATTTGGACTGTAGATCAGCCTGGAAGTGGGAAATGCAGTGCCACAAAAAATTTTTTTTTTTTGTTTTTTTTTAAAGCGTTAAAAGTTAATTCAGAGGGTCATTTATTATTCAACCGCTCAAACAACCAGAATTCTGTTTGGTCCCCCTAAAGTATTAAGAAGTAGTTCAGGCACAAAGAACAATGAGCTTCACATGTGTGGATTAATTATCTCTTTTGCCAGCCTTTTCTGACTATTTAAGACCCTCCCCAAACTTGTGAACAGCACTCATACATGGTCAACATGGGAAAGACTCAGGAGCATTCCAAGGCCATCAGAGACAAGATCGTGGAGGGTCACAAGGCTGGCAAGGGGTAGAAAACCCTTTCCAAGGAGTTGGGCCTACCTGTCTCCACTGTTGGGAGCATCATCCGGAAGTGGAAGGCTTATGGAACTACTGTTAGCCTTCCACGGCCTGGACAGCCTTTGAAAGTTTCCTGCCGTGCCGAGGCAAGGCTTGTCCGAAGAGTCAAGGCTAACCCAAGGACAACAAGGAAGGAGCTCCGGGAAGATCTCATGGCAGTGGGGACATTGGTTTCAGTCAATACCATAAGTAACGTACTCCACCGCAATGGTCTCCGTTCCAGACGAGCCCGTAAGGTTCCTTTACTTTCAAAGCGTCATGTCAAGGCTCGTCTACAGTTTGCTCATGATCACTTGGAGGACTCTGAGACAGACTGGTTCAAGGTTCTATGGTCTGATGAGACCAAGATCGAGATCTTTGGTGCCAACCACACTCGTGACGTTTGTAGACTGGATGGCACTGCATACGACCCCAAGAATACCATCCCTACAGTCAAGCATGGTGGTGGCAGCATCATGCTGTGGGGCTGTTTCTCAGCCAAGGGGCCTGGCCATCTGGTCCGCATCCATGGGAAGATGGATAGCACGGCCTACCTGGAGATTTTGGCCAAGAACCTCCGCTCCTCCATCAAGGATCTTAAGATGGGTCGTAATTTCATCTTCCAACAAGACAACGACCCAAAGCACACAGCCAAGAAAACCATGGCCTGGTTCAAGAGGGAAAAAATCAAGGTGATGGAGTGGCCTAGTCAGTCTCCTGACCTTAACCCAATTGAAAACTTGTGGAAGGAGCTCAAGATTAAAGTCCACATGAGACACCCAAAGAACCTAGAAAACTTGGAGAAGATCTGCATGGAGGAGTGGGCCAAGATAACTCCAGAGACATGTGCCGGCTTGATCAGGTCTTATAAAAGACGATTATTAGCTGTAATTGCAAACAAGGGTTATTCCACAAAATATTAAACATAGGGGTTGAATAATAATTGACCCACACTTTTATGTTTAAAATTTATAAAAATTCAACTGAGCAACATAACTTTTTGGTTTGTAAGATTTATGCTTCTGTTAATAAATCCTACTCTCGTTTGCAGTTTGAAGGCTCTAACTTATTGGCATCTTATCAAACCAGCTAAATCTGCAGGGGGTTGAATACTACTTGTAGGCACTGTACAATAAGAACGGGAGATTGTAATCAGGATAGGTCAGGATTTCTTCTCCAGTGAGAGCGTCTTTCAGCTTCTGGAAGGATTGTTCCTGTTCTGGGCCCCAGTGGAACGGGGGTCCCCTGATCTTGCCGTTTTTGGATTGACCTATTAAGAGATCTTGCATGGGTGCTGCTATCTTGGTATAGCCTTTGATGAAGCGTCGGTAGTACCCGACCAGTCCTAGAAATTGACGTACCTCTTTGTGAGAAGTTGGTGCTGGTCAGTCCTTGATGACGGTGACTTTATCTGGATCCGGTGCTACGCATTCAGCTCTTACCACGTGCCCTAGGTATTGGACCTTGGGTTTCAGCAGGTGGCACTTGGACGGTTTCAGTTTCATGCCGTACTTGGACAGTGACTCGAACACTTCACTCAGGTGCTGGAGGTGATCTTCATAGGTATGAGAGTATACAATGACATCATCAAGGTATAATAGGACAGTCTCAAAGTTTTTGTGGCCCAAACAACACTCCATTAGTCTCTGAAATGTTCCTGGGGCATTGCACAACCCGAATGGCATACTGTTGAACTCGCATAGTCCCATGGGAGTCGTGAAGGCTGTTTTCTCACGGTCTTCCTCTGCAACGGCAACCTGCCAGTACCCACTAGTAAGATCTAATGTGGAGAAGTAGTTGGCAGATTTGAGTGCAGCTAGTGACTCTTCTATGCGGGGTAACGGGTATGCATCCTTGTGTGTAACTTTGTTGATTTGTCTGTAGTCTACGCACATCCTCATACTACCATCTTTCTTTTTAACCAGGACTAGTGGTGCTGCCCAGGGACTACAGCTATCCCTAATGACTCCTGCATTCCTCATGTCCTAAAGCATCTCTTTTGCTTTTTGGTAGTGAGTGGGTGGTATAGGCCTGTACCTTTCTTTGATAGGTGCATGGTTGCTTGTGGGGATATGGTGTTGTACCCCTTTAATCCTCCCAAAGTCAAGTGGGTGTTTGCTGAACACTTGTTCATACTCCCGAACTACCCGGTATACTCCATTTTTCTGGTGAGAAGGTGTATTATCAGTTCCTACACTGAGTTCTTGACACCATTTCTCTAACTGATCTTTGGAGTGAGGGGGTTCATCAGTGACTGTTTGTGCAGAGGATTTTACATCAATTACAGCATCATCTTTTACCTGGTACAATTTTGCGACAGTTGCATATCTTGGCAGTCTGACCTCGTCATCACCATAATTCAATATGCGTACGGGGACTCTCCCTTTTCTCACATCGACCAACCCTCTGGCTGTCAAGAGCGTAGAACTACTATCAGACATTACAGGTTCTACTACAGCTTGGTAGTCCTGCCCTCTGAGGCCTATGGCTGCTCGACACCAGATCATCATTTCACTTCTGGGTGGTACCACAATTGGAATGGGATCTGTAACCCTTACTCTGCCAATTTCACCATTAGACAATGTTACCTGTTGTTGATAAACCAGAGCTCGGATCTGCTTTTGAATGGCTCTCCTCTCTCTGGGTCTACCAGCTTCAACACTCTGTTGGAGTAAAAACAACACTTCATCGATGCATTTAACCATAACATTAGTACCCAGTATTACATACGGATCTTTGTTGTTAGGCTTATCCTGGACCACTAAGATACCCTAGTTCTTCAGTTGCACCCTCCCCACCTTTACTCTAGCTTCCCATTGTCCCTCTATTGTAACCATTATAACATTACTGGCTTGAACGTTCCAATCGGGGTTAGGGGGTTCCAGCTTAACATATGGCCAGAACTGCTTGTAAAGGGTACTCGGGATGGTTGTCACCTGGGATCCAGTGTCTATCAAGGCGGATATAGCGATGCCATCGATGACGATTGGTAGATATGGACAATCTCCTACATACTTGTATTCCCAGCTGGTCGTTGGGCCTGGACAGTCTACTCCTGGGGTTGGCCCTTCTCGCCCAGGGGTTGCCCGTTTAAAGGACGAGACTGTGAAGTACGTCCTTCTAAGTCATTCTGCTGACTGGCTCGGCGTCGGTCAGGACTACGGCGGTCTGCAGGTTTTCCTCGCGGCGGCTGTGTCTTTCTCCTCATCCACGGGACGTCGTCAGGGCTGTCGGCGATTAGAATCTTGTCCGATGACCTTGCATCTGTCTTGGGTCTTCTCCCAGCTTGCAGCTTGGCCACGTCTTTCATCAGCTGTTCAGCATTAGCACACAGTTGTTCAAACCGGTCAGGTGTTACAGTCTGTGCACTGGACTGAACCGTAGGGATTGGAGATGCTGCTGCCGGCACGGAAGGGGTGTCAGCATACTGCTGCTGCTGTGAAGCGGGATCGGGTACTTCGGCAAGCCGTTGTCCCCAAACTGTTAAGTCTCTCAAGGTATCAAACTCCGCGCCAGGATTTTGTACGGACCACCAGCTTGCTTGCTTTCTATCCTCAGATAGTCTAAGGCCCACAATAAATTGTCCAATTAACGCTTTGTTTTCATCTCTGACACCATCAGGATCAACTTGTTTTAACAGTCTGAATGCTTTTTGCAATCGCAGTGAATAATCTAGAACACTTTCTTGTGCCCCTTGGTTACAACGATAGAATGACAGTCTTTATTCAAAAACCCGGGTTAATTTAGCGAATATCTGCTCCACAGATTCCTGAGTTTCTACAGGCCAGCTGCGGCTCTGCAGCTCGGCTGTGCCGGTTAACTGTCCCATAACAACTGAAGCTCTCTGCTTACCGGTCATAGCGTACATGTCCAGCGTCTGGCATATCTTCTTCTGGAAGGTCTCCAAGGTGCTGGGTACACAGCTGTACTTAGGTAACCAGTTTGCACTCGGAACGTAAGGCAGAGATATCGGCATAATCGGAGCGGGTTGTGGTGGCATACCGCCGGCTCGTTGCTGTCCATCAGGAGGTATGTTTTGAGGTGCCGCTTGGTTTAGCGGGGGTACCGCGTTGTTGGGAGCCGGGTTACTCATGGTCGCTCCCCCTTAGTTAATTGTAGCCTTTCCCTCGGTTTCAAACGGAAGTGTCGGCCTCGCGGTTAGGAGTGAGGCACCACGGGAGTTTCCGGTTCCTGCTGCGTACAGGGGAAGTCGTCAGAGCGTGGGGGCGGGGCCAATCTTCGCGCCCTTTGCACAGTCACGCCCCTTCTTTTCTCGCCTTTTCGCGCAGCAATGGCGGACCAAATTTACAGTTCGATATTTACACTCAATAAATAGCACACAATACCCGTGATAACGGGCCTGCTCGCATCCTGTTCGTGACGCCAAGTTCTGACTCACCGTAGCCGGGGTGTTCACGTCGCAGGCGTTGACTCTCTTCTTGTCACGGAACCGCGCCTGCGGCTGTGAGGCCCGGTGGTCCAGATCAATAGGGGGAATGGCGGAACAGTAGGGGTTAAATGTCTTCGTGACGCCACCTGCTTGTGTTCGGTAACTGTATGACGCTGCTAGGCCTCCGGGGGATGTTAGGCAACAAGATGGATCGCTCCCCACAGGATGAGCGGGAGTCCCCGGAGCCGGGAGCTGCGCAAGATGTTGTGAGGCAGCTGTGGTAGTACTGCTGTTAGGCCCAGGAGTCAGACACAGACACACTAAAGTCTTTTAAGTACCTTTTACTGGTGGTTTTCAGGTACGCCAGACCGGGTTAGTGAAGTTAGCAATCCTGGAGATTCACAGCAAGCAGTTGTAGTAGGCTTCCTTTCTCTATCTCTTTGATTAAGGTCGGGTGGATGTGGAATCCAGCCGGACCGGGCAGTGTGTTCAATGGAACTTGCTTCACCTGGTTAACAGCACTGAGGGCACTGTAAAAGGGTCTGAGCAGGATCAGTACTCTTCCCTGGGCTCTCGTGGGTAGGTGCATCAGGTGGAACAGGTGGCTAAACCTCCTGTTAGACGTGCTGGTTCTCTGTGGTGGCTGGGTAGCTCTCACAGCTTTGGTTCCAGTAACCGGTTAGTAAGGAAAGAGTCAGAATAACTCTGTTTTCCTTGAGAGGTGTTCTCCTTCTTCCTCTGACCCCAATTGCAAGGGTCTCCTCACTGGCTAGCTGGCTGGTGGGGCCTGGTGTGTCCCTCATAGACTGGAGGTTACACACAGGCTGGCAGCTCTTGTAGCGACTGCACACACTCTTCACAGTTCTGAAGTGACTGCACACTCTGAAGTTTCTCCCTCCAAGACCCTATTTATAGGGGGAACTGGCTCAAAGTGACCAGTAGAGCTCCCCCTAGAGGCTCGGGGTGAAACCAGGTGTTCTAAGGTGTTGTAGTGTTGTTAGGTGTTTGTGAGTATTGCATTGCTGTTAACTCCATTCATGCCCTAAGGATTTCTGTGGTGCCCAACAAGGTGCCAGGGTGCCACACCTGTACATACCTTTGTAACAACTTTTTTTGGTTTTAATTGTTTTTATTTTTTAGAGAGGTGGTCAGTGGTGTTTTGTGTTTTTCTATAGAGTTTTTTATATAAAGATTGATTATAGTGATCATCCCTGTTGCTATGTTCTTTTTCTTTTTCTTCAATTGCTACATGTTTTTTGCATAGTGGGATGGATCCTACCTATATGTGATAGTGGTGCCCCCAGACCCTAACTTTGATGAAAGTTGATGGTGAAATAAAACTGATTAAAGTGTTCATGGAACGTCTTCAGCTGTTGCTCAGGCTCCGTACAGATTATTAAGATGTCATCAATATAACAGTAGTAGGCCAGAGGCCTGATAGGACAAGAGGATAAAAAGTCACCTTCAAGCTTGGCCATGAAAAGATTTGGTGCCATTTTGCTTCCCATTGCTGTGCCAGTCTCTTGTACATATATGTTGTTGTCAAATGTGAAGTAGTTGTGAGTCGGGCCGGCAGGAAAGGGGTTACTCGGATACCGGACGGAGGCTTCGGTGGGGGGATCACGGCTGGTCGGGTCCCGGTTCCGCGCCCTGGGCACTCAATTGGCTGATGGGGGTGATGGTTGGGGAACTTGGGGATAGGGGAACGTGACGCCACCCTGTGGTACCTGGTAATATGGTTACCAGCGCTGCAGCCGGCTGCTGAGGTGACAGTGAAGCAGCTTTGGTAGTACAGCTCCCCAAAAGCGAAGCTTTACCTCAGGGCAGTGGGGTTAATGAGGGTAGTCGTAGTCCCCAGCTTCTATGATGCTGTGGAGGCTCTCCGGGCGACGAATAATTGATGCCAGAGACCATATTAGCTCAAACAGTTCTTTACTGGTACCAGATGATAAGGGTACACGGTACAGTCGGGCTCACCAGGGTTTGTAGCTGTGGATTTTGGAGGCTTTTCCAGAGTCTGTCAGAGGTGTCTCTACAATAACTTTCTTGGTCTGTGTTTTGCTTTAGTTCTCTTGTCAGCCACACTAAAGAGCCCGATTGCTGGTCCCCAGGTCTGTTACTAAAAGGTACTTCTGGTCCTTCTTCGGTCCGGATGGGAGTGGTGAGAAAACAATCCCTCCCGTCACTGGTTTTTAGTCCTTTTCCCTTATTAGTGTCTTGGACCCACTTTGTAACAGAGGTGGGATTTAGTCTTGTGGTGCCATGGCTCCTACTTTAGTCGCACAGCCTGCCGGTCTGCGGTTTGGGATAAATCGTTAACTAACCGCCTCGGTTCCGGTTTACCAGTGTTGACTTGGACCCTCCAGCTGGCTCCAACCAGTCTTGGAGTGTCCCCCTTCTTTGTCTGGGTCACCTCTCTCCCTAGAGGTGCCCTCCTATCATGGCTGCAGGGTCCCCTGCGTCTGTCTTCTCTCCTCTTCTGTCACCATCTGACTGACTAATTGTAAGTGTCACGTCTCCCGGTTATCTAAGCTCCTCTCCCCGGGACCTACTGATTACCAGTCCCCTGTACTAAGGTGTCTTGTGAGCGTGTTTGTGTGCAGACTCTGGGTTTCCTCCTCATCCACGACTACAGAGACACCACACATTCTGTTTGGGGTGCAGTACCTACCTGTGGCGTCCAGCCAGAGGGGCGCCACAGTTGTGCAAGAGGATGAATTTTATAAGCTTCACCACAGAGTCAGCATCAATCCCTGTGTCCTCCAGAAATGTTTTGCAGGCATTTAATCCATCCTCGTGTGGGATTTTACTGTACAGAGATTCTACATCCATGGTAGTGTAGCGACCGGTGGTAAGACCGCGGGTGTGTGTGTATGATCTTTCACAACAGAATCCCCATACTCAGATTTAACCGGTAATAACATCTCTTTACTGTAAAACATATTTATATCACAGTCAACCGAACTATATGCACACTTGTATATATTAGAGTCTCTGAATCTTCACTTCTGCCGGGTACGCAGCAAGAAAAGAAAACACAACAATGAAGGTATCTTTCCCTAACTTTCCCTAAAATCACGTACCAGTCTTATCACAGAAGAAGATGTCGCTCCCACGTAGCAGGCCTGGGGATCTCCTCACTCTTCTTCTTTGGTCTCCTTCTGCAGGTAACAGTCTGTCTCTCCCAGTCTCAGGGCACACAGAGCAGCAGCAGAAGGGAGATCACAGCAGCACAAATGGCTCCCTTATGTCGGTCATGGCCCCTGCACATGCACTCTGGGTGCTCGGCGGGCAAGGTTTTGCAGAGCGGCCAGAGTCACAGCACCAAAGTCCAGTGGCCCAGGATCAGTCACAGGGGCTTCTGCGGGGTGATTTTTCCGGCAAGGTGTAGCAAAGTAGTCCACTTTCAGCAGACATCCACAGGGAGATCTTCTCTGGCTCAACTCTGTGTCTGGAATCATCTCCCGCCCTTTCTGTTCCTCAGCACAAGGCTCTTGGGGAGGGGATCAGCAAACAATGGTTTTTTTTCTCTGCAGTCATTTCAGCAATTGTCCACAAGGGGGCAGTGGTGGACTGTGCACAGCTCATTTCAGTGTCAATTTCTATGATACAATCTGAATTGCACACCTCATTACAGTAGCGAGGATGGTTCCTTCTGGTAGAGGACCTATTGCTGACAGTTTATTCAATAGGACAGTTGTGTCCTGAATGTAGCTGGGTGTCTCTTTTACCAGGGGTTTGAGAACACCTTTACCCACTCAGAAATTTGTTCGGTGAGGGTGCCCACACATGAAATGATTGGTCTTCCTGGAACTCCTGATTTGTGAATTTTGGGAAGCATATAGAATGTGCCTGTTCTTGGACTTTCTGGTATTAGGTCATCAGCTCTTAAGGATGTGTCAGGTAGACAAGAAACCAGTCTGCTTAATTCCTTCTGAAAGGTATTAACCACTGAGGACTCTCAGATTCTAATATTTTTCTATCTACTGGCTAACACAGTAAAACCATTTTTTTACCTTATCTACACACATATTCTCTCCCATCTATAGGTTGGACTTGATTGACCTAAATATATTTTCAGTCATACTATGTAACATAGATATTACATTAGTTCTATAAAATATATTCTGTAAAATAAATAGTATAGTCATTACTATGTCCTAGTTCATTAATGTGCTTAATTTAAGCTTTTTTATCTTGCAGCGGAGCCACGGTTATACGCCCCCAGTATTAAAGTGCGTTTCCCGGCGGAGACATATACTCTTTCCAGGCAGTCAGTGACATTGGAGTGTTTTGCCTTTGGAAAGTAAGTAGCTTCAATTTTGTCCACAGTACATGGAAATGTCGGTTCGTTGACATTGATTTAAAGTGAATGTATAATAAGAAGATTAAAATTAATTTAAATCAAAATTTCTTGTTAAGTTTATCTTTAACACTTTTTCTACTGGTTTTTGTTCAATTTTCATATCAAATTTGGCTAAAAAAATTCCCAAGTCTCACAATTTTCACACTGAGCACCTGGGACCTTATATTCAGGGGCGTAACTACAATAGGTGCAGGGGTTGCGATCGCACCCGGGTCCTGCAGCCTAGGGGGCCCCAAGAGTCCCTTTGGCCTATAGAAAAAGACTAATACTATTAAAGACTTGCAGTAATTGGGGGCCCCGTTGGAGCTTCCGCACCGGGGCCCATGGGCCTGAAGTTACGCCACTGCTTATATTAATGATGCACCCCTAGGCTATGGGGTACCCGGGAACCGGGCCGGTGCTGTCTCTCTGGGGTATCACGGTAGTCGCCTGAGATCAGTCCAAAAAGGGGTATTTACAAGGGATTTATTGTGACGCCACCCGGGGTATGTGGTTAGTAGAACCACCGCTGCTGTATTCCTGCTGGTGATGGTGACTTGGGGCAGCGTGGATGGTAAGCCCTCCTGAGGGTCCCCAAGACAGGTGTAGGAAGTCTATGTACAGGGTGCAGGGTAACGGGCGCAAGTAACAGGCAGACTCACGGAGTCTTGAGAGCAACTTGGGGTTATTCTCACCCAACTGAGTCTTTTTGGCTCCCTTGCTGCGCTTGTGATTTGGCTCCTGCATTTGCTTAAGCTAGGCTGCCGACCCTGTATCATCCTGCCGGGTACCAGTATAACAGGCAACTCGAGTCCTTCACTCTCTCTACCCTGCAGCTGGGTGTCAATGTTGTTGGAGTCTATGCGTTGCTGTGTTTCTGGTACAGTGTAGCTGGAGAATCTGGAGTCCCCCACTTTCCGGTGTTGACTGCTGGGATGTGTAACCCTTCACAGTCTCGGACTCCGGTGTCCATTCTATGCGCTTGTTCTCTGGGGAAGGCACGATGCTGCTCAGCCTCCTGGGGTGTTTCTTGATCTCCTTTCCTCAGACCTTAGCCTTAGGCCTAGAACAAGTTAGCGATCCTGGGATGAACTAAGCAGCTTCCAGTCCACCAGGATGTCTTCACAGTGCTGCTCCGCACTGCACTGACTTGCTCCTCCCCAGACCAGAATATAAGGAAAGCTCACCCTGAACCCGGGCTTGGTCTCCCACGTCTGGTTTGGAGGTGTTAGTGTTGTGTGTGCCTGTTGCCTGATGAGAATACCCTTTTTTCCTCTCTGGTGACACCACTACCTGGGGCAGTGATGACACTGTGGCACATCGACCCTGGGGGAGCCACATTAACTTCATACTTTCTGCACAGCTGACTTTTCAGCAATCTTAATATTAATATAGACCGGATTACAATGAAAGATAAAATGCCTCTATAAAGTAAATAATACAAAATCCACCATTTAAAATATGTGATATCACAGCTCACCTCTTCCCACTTCCTTCATAATGATCTTTGCCTTGAGAGAGCCTGCTCATTAAAGAGGACCTGTCACCCCCCTGGTTCTATGCTATCTGAATGTAGCACTGAATGCAGCATGTCTGCTGCATTCAGGGAAGGGGTGCCCCATGTCTCTAGCCCCCCCCCGTAAGCTGTTAAAAATACTTTAGAAAGTGTACAGATAAGTCATCGCTGTTGCTGGTGTCCTCCCCGCCTCCAGCACCCAGGAGGCTGAACAAAAGAGTGCTAAATGTGACACACAGAAGGCTGGAGGCGGGGAAGAAGGCAGACACATAAAGGAGTCTGAACAAGAGGTTGCATAGAGAGGGCTGGAGGCAGCACTGAGGGGGCTGGAGGTGGCGCAGACAGGGCTGGAGGCAGGGAGGACGCCAGCAACAGTGATGACTCATTACTGAGTAAGTCCCTCTGGACTCCATATCTATACACTTTAGAAAGTCTTTTTAACAGCTTACAGGGGGGGTAAAAACATGGGGGACCCCTTCCCTGAATGCAGCGGACACACTACATTCAGTGCTGCATTCAGTTAGCATAGCATCAGGGGGGTGACAGGTCCTCTTTAAATACTTCAGTACAGTTCAGTATGGTTTGAGTCATTGTCTTGCTGCTGTTACTGCGCAAGAAGTAGTCTAATTTTGGGTTTAGTGGTCAGTGTGAAAATTACAAGTTTTTTTTTATATACTGAAATGAGATAAAAAAAATTCAAATAAAAACAAAACATTTAACTAGAAATGATTGACTCTGCTGAGGTTCAAATTTGAGCTTCAAAACTGTAAGGGAACAAAAGCACAGAAGACCATGAGGTGATACCCTTTTATAAGGAACAGTATAGGAAGGTGCTCATCTGAGCAGGTTGCTACCTCGTGGCTATGGGATAAGTTACCAATTTTGACGTTATCATGATTTTATGAAAACAGCAGAAACAGACATGACATATTAGAAAGTATGGGAGCACACCCGTGATACTACAAAATATATACAAAATTTTATTAGCACAGTGTACAGACAAAAGGAAGTTAAAACCATTTAAAATTGGTAATTAAACCAGACAGGGGCACCATTATATATGACAATGTCAGATCAAACAAGTTAATTGCAGCAATTTATACATCAGCATAGACAGTCAAAAAAAATATAAATCAGAACCCAGCGGGGCTCAGAATTTAATGTATAGGGAACAATGGGAGGTCACTCCTGGATCAGGAGATCAATCAATCTGGAAGTGAGAGTATGTCACTCCAGTTAGGAGTATAGTCTCTCTGCTTTACAAAGAATATACCATTATCTATGAGGGTTCACAAATCCTCTTACATAGATTTATCACTATATAGCAAGAGAGACAAACTCAAGGTTGAAGCACCCTGTTAAGTAATCACATGTGTATATATAGAGTATAGTGTGAGTACACCCTGTTGTGGACCCTCAGTAGGATAACTATTAACAAGTAAACAATATTACCAGAGGTTCATGATGATACCGGGGTCTATAGTGTATACGCCTGTTAATGAGTGACCAACAAGTCCCTAATACAGTCAATATGAACAGTCAAATAAATCTGTGAAGCTGCAATTAACAACTGGTATCACTGGTATCTATCACTTCAATATCCCCACACACAGCATATTATCATTGCAATAGCCCTGATCATAGTATTTCACATTGCATATTATTGCACATCAAACTGTCAGGGCTGTGCTTCCCTGCTGCACATGAATGCCATAACAATAGCTTTGCATTCAGTAAGCATGTGCTGTGTACTGACCAGTTGGTCAGAAGGATAGGGGGAGAAGGGAATGAGAAGGAGGGAGATTACCAGTCTGTGATGTTGGTGCCCGAGTGGGAAAAGACCCACTCGGGCACCAACATCACAGACTGGTAATCTCCCTCCTTCTCATTCTCCTCTCCCCCTATCCTTCTGACCAACTGGTCAGTACACAGCACATGCTTACTGAATGCAAAGCTATTGTTATGGCATTCATGTGTAGCAGGGAAGCACAGCCCTGATACAGGGCCATATTTGGAGTTCCTGCTGCCCTAGGCACTGTCAGCGAGCCCCCCCCCCCCGTCACGGCTCCTCCCCCCCATTGCGGCCCCTCCCCCCGTCACGGCCCCTCCCCCATCACGGACAATTTTCCCCCCAGTCGCAGCCTTCCCCCCCAGGCTTCATGTAGCTTCTCCCCCCACATTTCATCATGTAGTACATGTAAAAGGTTTGTCCAACCACACTACAGAGACATACTGATAGGATGTTTACTTTGTGAGCCCCAATGGGGACAGTGTTGATGATGTCTGTAAAGTGCTGTGGAGTTCATAGTGTAATATAAGTGCAAAAAATATTATTCTTAATATGATGTCACAATACCGGGATCTGAGGATCTTCTATTTCGAGGTCAGGGGCTCTCTGACGCCGTGTTGCTGCCTGTGTCGCTATCTTCCTCTTTTGACACTGCAGTGCGGTGGACAAGAAAGCATTAACTGGTTAATAACATGAAGTATGGAGTGTACTAACTGAGCCATAAACCTCCCCATACCATGAAGTATGGAGTGTGTACTAACTGAGCCATTAACACCCCATACCATGTCCAGCAGACATTGTAGGATTACTATATGGATTTTATTATTAGGGTACGGACACACTGGCGTGAAACACGGATGAGTGCAATGTGTGATTTCATCGCATTGCACTCGGACCAATGTTAATCAATCTCTGAGAGCACTGGCGAGTGTCGGACGCTTTTTTCTCAGCCAGATTCAGGATGAGAAAAAGTCGCAACATGCTGCGACAGTCTGTGATTCACACCGAGACTCACCAATGCAAGTCTATGGGTCCGACAAAAATCACGGACCGCACACGGACCATCTGAGAGGCATCAGTTTTTTTCACGGATACATTATCATTCTGTAACTGAGAACACTGTAAAATGTTCCTGTAAATGAGTCTACAGTAAATAGCTGCTAAGGAAAGAACAGATTGCACACGGATGTGATCTGGGAGAAATGTTGGACACTCGCACAGCAGTTGCCAAATGGACCAAAAAACCGATGACACTCATCCGACTCTCCTGGATGAGAAACGGACCGATTTTAAGGCGGCGGGAGACAGTGTAGCATCATGTCCTCAGATCCGTGCATAGACAGTGTACCACCATGTCCCCAGCTCCGTGCTGTGCACAGTGTATCACCATGTCCTCAGCTCCGTGCTGTGCACAGTGTACCACGTCCTCAGCTCCATGCTGTGCACAGTGTACCACCATGTCCTCAGCTCCGTGCTGTGCACAGTGTACCACCATGTCCCCAGCTCCATGCTGTGCACAGTGTACCACCATGTCCTCAGCTCCGTGCTGTGCACAGACAGTGTACCACCATGTCTTCAGCTCCGTGCTGTGCACAGTGTACCACCATGTCCTCAGCCCTGTGCTGTGCACAGTGTACCACCATGTCCTCAGCTCCGTGCTGTGCACAGACAGTGTACCACCATGTCCCCAGCTCTGTGCTGTGCACAGTGTACCACCATGTCCGCAGCTCCGTGCTGTGCAGTGTACCACCATGTCCTTAGCTCCGTGCTGTGCATAGACAGTGTACCACCATGTCCTTAGCTCCCTGTTGTACACAGACAGTGTACGGTACACTGTCTGTGCACAGCACGGAGCAGGGGACATGGTGGTACACTGTCTGTGCACAGCACAGAGCTGAGGACATCCCACAAGAGACAGACGGGTGGCGGGACAACACTGAGCCCATCTGGAAGAACAACAACTCCCAGCACCCAACACACTGCCCAGAAATCATATAGGAAAGGCAGGAGAACTACAACTCCCAGCATGCCACACCCTGCCAACACAGGAAGGTGGCGGCAGCTGCATGGAGGCAGACACACGGTACAGCCGCCATTATCACCACACACAGCGCCAGCCACAGCCGCAGTCCTCCTGCATCCCCGTCTTTCTCTCCTCTGTCCCTCCTGCTGCTCCTGTCCTCCTGCACCTCCATCCTCCTCTCCTCTGTCCTCCTCTCCTCTGCCCCTCCTGCTGCTCCTCTATCCTCCTGCTCCCCCATCCTCCTCTCCTCTGCCCCTCCTGCAGCTCCTCTGTCCTCCTGCACCCCTGTCCTCCTCTCCGCTGTCCCTCCTGCTGCTCCTGTCCTTCTGCACCCCAGTCCTCCTCTCCTCTGTCCCTCCTGCTGCTCCTCTCTCCTCTTCTCCTGTCCCCTTATTTCTGTCCCCCTGTGCCTCTTCTTCTCGGTCCCCCTGCTCCTCTGTCCCCTGCACAGTTTCCCCACACTTCTAGGGTCCTCACCTGGTGCTGGCTGCTGACATTAGCCGGGCTCCCTCTGAGCACAGGGATGTGCAGCAGGAGCTCCGTCGCCAGCCGCACCATCATCCAATGCCGGCTGCTTCCCCGCTCTCTGGGTCTGGAGGGGGCGGCTGGGTGCCAGTACCGCCAGTACCGCCGCTGCCGCCGCCGGCGCCACCACAGCAGCACGGGAGACAGGAGGGAACAGAGTGGGAACTTCAAGTTTCCCCTCTTTGGCGGGCCCCTCCTTCTCCTCGTCTCTTCCAGCCGGGTCTTCTGCATGTGAGGTGGGCGGGCGGGACGGCGGGCGGGCGGCCATAATGATGACGGAGGGGGGGGGTTGTATGGGGGCGGGGCTTGAGACCTGGCCGGCCCGGAGCCGGGAAAAAAAAAGAAAAAAAAAACACGCCGAGACGCCGCCCCCTATAAATGGCGCCGCCCTAGGCACGTGCCTAGGTGTGCCTAATGGCAAATACGGCCCTGCCCTGATAGTTTGATGTGCAATAATATGCAATGTGAAATACTATGATCAGGGCTATTGCAATGATAATATGCTGTGTGTGGGAATATTGAAGTGATAGATACCAGTGATACCAGTTGTTAATTGCAGCTTCACAGATTTATTTGACTGTTCATATTGACTGTATTAGGGACTTGTTGGTCACTCTTTTAACAGGCGTATACACTATAGACCCCGGTATCATCATGAACCTCTGGTAATATTGTTTACTTGTTAATAGTTACCCTACTGAGGGGTCCACAACAGGGTGTACTTACACTATACTCTATATATACATGTGATTACTTAACAGGGTGCTTCAACCTTGAGTTTGTCTCTCTTGCTATATAGTGATATATCTATGTAAGAGGATTTGTGAACCCTCATAGATAATGGTATATTCTTTGTAAAGCAGAGAGACTATACTCCTAACTGGAGTGACATACTCTCACTTCCAGATTGATCCCCTGATCCAGGAGTGACCTCCTATTGTTCCCTATACATTAAACTCTGAGCCCCGCTGGGTTCTGATTTATCTTTTTTTTTGACTGTCTATGCTGATGTATAAATTGCTGCAATTAACTTGTTTGATCTGACATTGTCATATATAATGGTGCCCCTGTCTGGTTTAATTACCAATTTTAAATGGTTTTAACTTCCTTTTGTCTGTACACTGTGCTAATAAAATTTTATATATATTTTGTAGTATCACAGGTGTGCTCCCATACTTTCTAATATGTCATGTCTGTTTCTGCTGTTTTCATGTGTTGGTTCCATGACATGGTGAGCACCCACCTTTTTATCTGAATAGAACCTTGTGGTGCTCCTCTTTCTCTTAATTGTTATCATGATTTTAGGCTGCGCTGCTGTAATGAAGAATCCTTAGGACTAAGATGAGTTAAAATGTTTTTACTTTCTTCACCCAATTCAACACTGGACTAGCATTTTTTTCAAGTGAAAAAAACTATTGCATCAATATGATATCACTGATATAAGAAATAAAAAAAATGTCAAATTGAAAAAATAAATAAATAAAACTAATTAATTAATAGAAATGATCAAACCTGCTGAGGTTCAAAATTTGGCAAATTGCTCAAATTCTGCAGAGAAATTGGATTTGCATCAGAATTATTTAATAAAAATTGAATGTCCTTTATTATAGTATGGAGGCTTTTATGGGACTGTATAATGATGCATATTGTAACGGCAAACGATTGAATGCCTACTAGTCTGGACTAGATAAGTTTTCACTTAAAACATGAAATATCATTTATAGCCCAGTGCCTCGCATTCGATGGAGGAAGGTAGATACATCACAGCCCCCTCAGTGGTTCGATTCAGACTCCATTCTGCATATTGAAAGCGTCAGCTTTGAGGATGATGGAACCTATGAGTGCGAAGCTGAAAACTCTAAAGGCAGAGAAACCTATCAAGGTCGTGTGATAGTACAAGGTAAGAAGTCATTGTATACTGCCTCGTTCTTCTTGAATTGCCTCTATAAATCTTAAGTTTCTTCAATTTGTTTGCTAATCATAAATCCAAATTCTTGGAAATTTAACCTCATTTCACTCTTAAGTGACATCTGGGAGTCAATTCAAAAAACAACACAATTTATCAGATAAATAGAAGGTCTATTATCTATTATATAATTGCCGTAGCGACTTCCGTCGGAGCGGCGCTGCTTCCGGTGGCTTGGTTAGCGCGAGCGAGCTGCTTCTCCTGGACTCTCCCCGTGGCCGCGTAGCGGCCACGGCGACTCCCGAAGCAATGCCCGCAAAGCGGGCATTGCGAGTCGTTGCAGCCTCGCGAAGCAATGCCCGCGAAGCGGGCATTGTGAGTTGCTGACACCCACCAACCAAGCCACAGAAGCCCATACTACTGTAGTGTACACCGCTATACTATACTACAGTCCCATGCCCATAAGCGCCATGGGACTGTAGTATACCATCGCGCTGTACACTACAGACCCCTGCCGCTCTAAGCCACTACGCGCTGTGCCGCCCTAACCCCTAAGCCACTACCCCGACGCCGAAGCCCCTACCCCCTGCCGCACTACCCCGCCGCACCCACTACCCTCTGCCGCAAGCCCCTACCCCCTGCCGCCCTAAGCCACTACCCCGCCGCCGAAGCCCCTACCCCCTGCCGCCGTAAGCCACTAGCCCGCATCCGCACCTAAACCCCTGCCGCCGCAAGCCCCTAACCCCTAAGCCGCACCTAACCCCCTACCCCCTGCCGCCGTAAGCCACTACCCCGCATCCGCAAATAAACCCCTGCCGCCGCAAGCCCCTACCCCTTAAGCCGCACCTAATCCCCTACCTCTACCCCCTAAACCGCACCTAAACCCCTGCCGCCCTAAGCCCCTACCCCCTAAGCCGCACCTAACCCCCTACCCCCGTAAGCCACTACCCCGCATCCGCACCTAAACCCCTGCCGCCGCAAGCCCCTAACCCCTAAGCTGCACCTAATCCCCTACCCCTACCCCCTAAACCGCACCTAAACCCCTGCCGCCCTAAGCCCCTACCCCCTAAGCCGCACCTAACCCCCTACCCCCGTAAGCCACTACCCCGCATCCGCACCTAAACCCCTGCCGCCGCAAGCCCCTAACCCCTAAGCTGCACCTAATCCCCTACCCCTACCCCCTAAACCGCACCTAAACCCCTGCCGCCCTAAGCCCCTACCCCCTAAGCCGCACCTAACCCCCTAACCCCTGCCGCCCTAAGCCACTACGCCGCATCCGCACCTAAACCCCTGCCGCCGCAAGCCCCTACCCCTTAAGCCGCACCTAATCCCCTACCTCTACCCCCTAAACCGCACCTAAACCCCTGCCGCCCTAAGCCCCTACCCCCTAAGCCGCACCTAACCCCCTACCCCCGTAAGCCACTACCCCGCATCCGCACCTAAACCCCTGCCGTCCTAAGCCCCTACCCCCTAAGCCGCACCTAACCCCCTACCCCCTGCCGCCGTAAGCCACTACCCCGCATCCGCACCTAAACCCCTGCCGCCGCAAGCCCCTAACCCCTAAGCCGCACCTAATCCACTACCCCTACCCCCTAAGCCACTACCCTCTAAGCCCCGCCGCTTTCCCTAACACCTAAGGCCCTACACCCGAAGCCCCCGCTGTCCCCTAACCTAACGTCCCCCGTCGATCACTTACATGCCTTCAAGTCATCTGATCGTCCGTCCGATCCTCAAGTCCTCCGTCCGGCCAGGCGTCCTCTTCCTCCGGTCCCAGGGGTCTTCTCTCTTCTTTCCGCCATCTCCGCCTCTTCGTCCGTCCCCGGGGATCTTCTGTCTTCTTTCCGCCAACTTCCAGCTCCGACGTCCTCTTCAACTAACATTAAGATACAATGGACGATCAATCCGCCATTGTATCTCAATGAAATGTGAAGGGCTCTTCTGATTGGTCGCTGTCTACTGCCCTCAGCCAATCAGAAGAGCCCCTCATTCAGTTCTCATTCAGGTCCGTCTTTTTTCCCATTGACATACATTAGCGGTGTCTCGGCGATTTTATGGCCGGCCACCTGGTTCTATTTGTCGGCCCTAAAATCGCGGACACACCGCTAATGCATGTCTATGGGCAAGTCAGCTCGAATTCTGATTGGTCGGCGTTCAATCCGAAATCGGGCTGACTGCCCATAGAGATGCATTAGCGGTGTGTCCGCGATTTTAGGGCCGACAAATAGAACCAGGTGGTCGGCCATAAAATCGCCAACACACCGCTAATGCATTTCAATGGGAAAAAAGAAAGGCGGACCTGAATGAGAACTGCGTCTCAGCCTAAATAATAAATTAAATAATAAAAAAAATAATTAAAAAAGAATTAAAAAATAATAAAAAAATAAATTAAAAATAATAAAAAATTCAATAAAAATAATAATAAAAAAATAAAATATATGCCAATAAGATCAGCCCTTTGCGGACCTGAATGAGAACTGCCTCTCAGCCTAAATAATAAATTAAATAATAAAAAAAATAATTAAAAAATAATTAAAAAATAATAAAAAAATTAATTAAAAATAATAAAAAATTCAATAAAAATAATAATAAAAAAATAAAATATATGCTAATAACATCAGCCCTTTGCGGACCTGAATGAGAACTGCCTCTCAGCCTAAATAATAAATTAAATAATAAAAAAAATAATTAAAAAAGAATTAAAAAATAATAAAAAAATAAATTAAAAATAATAAAAAATTCAATAAAAATAATAATAAAAAAATAAAATATATGCTAATAAGATCAGCCCTTTGCGGACCTGAATGAGAACTGCCTCTCAGCCTAAATAATAAATTAAATAATAAAAAAAAGAATTAAAAAAGAATTAAAAAATAATAAAAAAAATAAATTAAAAATAATAAAAAATTCAATAAAAATAATAATAAAAAAATAAAATATATGCTAATAAGATCAGCCCTTTGCGGACCTGAATGAGAACTGCCTCTCAGCCTAAATAATAAATTAAATAATAAAAAAAAAAATTACAAAAGAATTAAAAAATAATAAAAAAATAAATTAAAAATAATAAAAAATTCAATAAAAATAATAATAAAAAATAAAATATATGCTAATAAGATCAGCCCTTTGCGGACCTGAATGAGAACTGCCTCTCGGCCTAAATAATAAATTAAATAATAAAAAAAATAATTAAAAAAGAATTAAAAAATAATAAAAAAATTAATTAAAAATAATAAAAATTTCAATAAAAATAATAATAAAAAAATAAAATATATGCTAATAAGATCAGCCCTTTGCGGACCTGAATGAGAACTGCCTCTCAGCCTAAATAATAAATTAAATATTACAAAAAATAATTAAAAAAGAATTAAAAAATAATAAAAAAATAAATTAAAAATAATAAAAAATTCAATAAAAATAATAATAAAAAAATAAAATATATGCTAATAAGATCAGCCCTTTAGCGGACCTGAATGAGAACTGCCTCTCAGCCTAAATAATAAATTTAATAATAAAAAAAATAATTAAAAAATCATTAAAAAAAAATAAAAAAATAAATTAAAAATAATAAATAATTCAATAAAAATAATAATAAAAAAATTAAATATATGCTAATCATATCAGCCCTTTAGCGCACCTGAATGACAACTGCCTCTCAGCCTAAATAATAAATTTAATAATAAAAAAATAATTAAAAAATAATTAAAAAATTATAAAAAAATAAATAAAACATAATTAAAATAATAATAACAAATAATAAATAATAATTTAAAAAAAAATACTAATAATAATATTACTGCTAATATTAATGCTATTAATGCTAATAATTATGTTATTAATGCTATTATTAATGCTAATAATGCTATTATTAATTCTATTAATGCTAATAATAATGCTATTAATGCTATTAATAATGTTATTAATGCTATTATTAATGCTAATAATCCTATTATTAATGCTATTTATGCTAATAATAATGCTATTAATGCTATTAATAATGTTATTAATGCTATTAATAATGCTAATAATGCTAATAATAATGCTATTAATGCTATTAATAATGTTATTAATGCTATTAATAATGCTAATAATGCTATTATTAATGCTATTAATGCTAATAATAATCCTATTAATGCTATTAATAATGCTATTCATGCTATTAATAATACTATTAATGCTATTAATGCTAATAATAATGCTATTAATGCTATTAATAATGTTATTAATGCTATTATTAATGCTAATAATGCTATTATTAATTCTATTAATTTTAATAATAATGCTATTAATGCTATTAATAATGTTATTAATGCTATTAATAATGCTAATAATCCTATTATTAATGCTATTTATGCTAATAATAATGTTATTAATGCTATTAATAATGTTATTAATGCTATTATATAATGCTAATATAAAGCTATTATTAATTCTATTAATTTTAATAATAATGCTATTAATGCTATTAATAATGTTATTAATGCTATTAATAATGCTAATAATCCTATTATTAATGCTATTTATGCTAATAATAATGCTATTAATGCTATTAATAATGTTATTAATGCTATTAATAATGCTAATAATGCTATTATTAATGCTATTAATGCTAATAATAATGCTATTAATGCTATTAATAATGTTATTAATGCTATTATTAATGCTAATAATGCTATTACTAATGCTATTAATGTCAATATTTATCCTATTAATGGTATTATTAATGCTATTAATGCTAATAATAATGCTATTAATGCTATTATTAATGCTAATAATAATGCTATTAATGCTATTAATAATGTTATTAATGCTATTATTAATGCTAATAATGCTATTATTAATTATATTAATGCTAATAATGCTATTAATGCTATTAATAATGTTATTAATGCTATTATTAATGCTAATAATGCTATTATTAATGCTATTAATGTCAATATTTATCCTATTAATGGTATTATTAATGCTATTAATGCTAATAATAATGCTATTAATGCTATTAATGCTAATAATAATGCTATTAATAATGCTATTAATCCTATTATTTATGCTATTAATGCTATTAATGCTAATATTTATCCTATTAATGGTATTATTAATGCTATTAATGCTAATAATAATGCTATTAATGCTAATAATAATGCTATTAATGCTATTAATAATGTTATTAATGCTATTATTAATGCTAATAATGCTATTATTAATTCTATTAATGCTAATAATAATGCTATTAATGCTATTAATAATGTTATTAATGCTATTATTAATGCTAATAATCCTATTATTAATGCTATTTATGCTAATAATAATGCTATTAATGCTATTAATAATGTTATTAATGCTATAATTAATGCTAATAATGCTATTATTAATTCTATTAATGCTAATAATGCTATTAATGCTATTAATAATGTTATTAATGCTATTATTAATGCTAATAATGCTATTATTAATGCTATTTATGCTAATAATAATGCTAATAATGCTATTAATAATGCTATTAATCCTATTATTTATGCTATTAATGCTATTAATGCTAATATTTATCCTATTAATGGTATTATTAATGCTGTTAATGCTAATAATAATGCTATTAATGCTAATAATAATGCTATTAATGCTATTAATAATGTTATTAATGCTATTATTATATGCTAATATATGCTATTATTAATTCTATTAATGCTAATAATAATGCTAATTAATGCTATTAATAATGTTATTAATGCTATTATTAATGCTAATAATCCTTATATTATAATGCTTATATTATGCTAATAATAATATGCTAATATAATGCTATTAATATAATTTTTATTAATGCTGTTAATAATGCTAATAATGCTATTATTAATGCTATTAATGCTAATAATAATGCTATTAATTGCTATTAATAATGTTATTAATGCTATTAATAATGCTAATTAATGCTATTATTAATGCTATTAATGCTAATAATAAATCCTATTAATGCTATTAATAATGCTATTCATGCTATTAATAATACTATTAATGCTATTAATGCTAATAATAATGCTATTAATGCTATTAATAATGTTATTAATGCTATTATTAATGCTAAATAATGCTATTATTAATTCTATTAATTTATAATAATAATGCTATTAATGCTATTAACTGTTATTAATGCTATTATTAATGCTAATTTTGCTATTTATGCTAATAATAATGCTATATAATGCTATTAATAATGCTATTAATGCTCTTATTTATGCTATTAATGCTATTAATGCTAATATTTATCCTATTAATGGTATTATTAATGCTATTAATGCTAATAATAATGCTATTAATGCTATTAATGCTAATAAGAATGCTATTAATGCTATTAATAATGTTATTAATGCTATTATTAATACTAATAATGCTATTATTAATGCTATTAATGCTAATAATAATGCTATTAATGCTATTAATAATGCTATTAATGCTATTAATTATGCTATTAATGCTAATATTATATCTATTAATGCTATTAATGCTAATAATAATTCTATTAATGCTAATAATAATGCTATTAATGCTTTAATGCTATTAATAATGCTATTAATGCTATTAATGCTAATAATAATGCTATTAATTCTATTAATAATGCTATTAATGCTATTAATAATGTTATTAATGCTATTATTAATGCTAATAATGTTAATTATTAATGCTATTAAATGCTAATAATTAATAGCTATTAATGCTATTAATAATGTTATAATGCTATTATTAATGCTAATAATGCTATTATGAATGCTATTAATGCTAATCATAATGCTATCAATGCTATTAATAATGTTATTAATGCTATTATTAATGCTAATATTGCTATTAATAATGCTATTAATGCTAATAATAATGCTATTAATACTGTTATTAATGCTCATAATACTGCTAATAATGCTATTAATACTGCTATTACTGCTAATAATAATGCTATGGCTTATATTATTGCTATTGATGATGCGATTATTATTTAAAAATCTTTAAAAAAACAATAAACATATTTTAGATACCCGATGCATTTGCATCAGGCTAACAGCTATAACTACTATAATCAAATTAATGCACGTTCTAGAATCCCGATGCATTTGCATCGGGCTCACAGCTAGTGGTGTAAAGAAAAGTGAATGTCAAATCTTGATTGTTTTCTTTTTTTAAGTATTTTTTATATACCTCTTTTTGGGGTTATTTGGACCATATTTTCATTTTTCTCTAAATCCCTATCATAGATATGTAGTTAAAGGGGCTGTCCAGGTTTGGGGTTAAAGTCTGCAGTCACCCTAAGTGACTGCAGACCGTGAATCCTGACAGTGCGCACATTGCACACTGTCAGGTTTCTATGGTGCCAGCACTAGGAGCCGTTGGGCTAGTGATCACAAGTATGCAATTTGCACACATACGGTCACATGTCAACTAGTTGTGCACAGCCTCCCTCAATTCAAGTGAATTAAGAGACGTCGAACACGTCAAGTTGCAATTTGTCCAGAAATATGCAAATTGCATATTTGCGGTCACCTGGCTGCCCGCTCAAGGCAGTGGAGACTCATGACAGTGTGCATTGTGTGCTTTTGTGAGAATTCACTAAAATCACATTAAGTGACTATATATTGAGCCTCTAACCTGGACAATGCTTCTAAAAAGATTGTCCAAAAATAAACAAATAATAATTTGTAGATGAGTCAAACCGAGTTCCACTAATGGTCTGATTTCATTGCTTGTTCCGGCAGATAAACTTTGATTTGGTCCGATCACAGGAGAAAACTTTCCGAGGTTGGCACACAACCAGTGACATGTATAAAGAGGACTGGCCATCTGCCTCAGTTCAATATTTAAACCAGTCCCTTTTATTATTACAACTGATACAGAGAAAGAAGCTTGTTTCCCTAGCCCCTGAACTTAACCTGACAGCTAGGCATTTGATACACATTTTTCACTCTTTCCACTGCATGTGGTTACATGGATCATTTTCTTTTTACTTTACAGCACAACCAGAGTGGCTCCAAATTATCTCTGACACTGAGGCCAAAATTGATTCTGATCTTCAATGGAACTGTGCAGCATCTGGAAAACCCCGACCCATGATTCGCTGGTTAAGAGATGGAAAACCATTAACATCACAGGTGAGGAAATCAAGACTAAAAATATATGTGTACTATGCGTGTATTCATATAAAGCATATACTCATTGTATGCATGCTGAGGGTCACAATCTGCTACGTAGATCACAGCAGACCAGTATTGAGAACAAGAGATACTATTGCAATGTTGATGTTTCTTTACCATGCCTTCACTAAAGATTAATTAGATCTTTGATATGAACAAATTGGGCTGTTAAGAAATGAATGGAGTTAGTGAACATAATAAAAAATGTCCAGCTTCTTATAAGAAATATGTTTCAACTCTGGAATAGGCACGAATAGAAGTGAACAATGGACAGCTGAAAATCACCAGTTTAAATCGAAAAGATTCAGGCATGTACCAGTGTGTGGCAGGAAACAAGCATGGCACCATTTACACGAGTGCAGAGCTCACTGTCCAAGGTAAGTAAGAACTGTCGGACATACAAGAATGGTGTCTTAAGACTAACTGCCATTATAAAAAGTATACTCCCATATGATGATTTTTTCTGATCTCTCCAAGGACCTAGTTAATAAAAGTGATAGCATGAAGCACATTCTAATATAGTTATGGCCAAAAGTGTTGGCACCCTTGAAATTGTGACACTGGGCGCTACATTGCGATCCAAAGTCCTTTGTTAATCTTCAGATTTCATGATGCCTGGTCACACAGTCAAGGCACCCAGTGCCAGAGGCAGCAAAGCAACTCAAAACATCTTTGAACCTCCAGCATGTTTGACTGTAGGTACTATGTTCTTTTCCTTGTAGGCCTCATTCTGTTTTCGATAAACAGTAGAGTGATGTGCTTTAGCACAATCTGTCCACAAGATGCTTTCCCAGGAAGATTTTGGCTTACTCACACACATTTTGTCAAACTGCAGTCAAGCTTTTTTTATATCTCCTGGGTCTCCTACCACACCGTTTAATTTCATTGAAATGTCAATGGATAGTTTGCCCTTACACTAATGCACCCTGAGTTTGCAGAACAAGTTGAATTTCATTGAAACATGAATGAGAGTTTATCCACCGTCTGGACTATCCTGCGTTGCAATCTTCCATCAATTTTTCTCAGTTGTCCATGTCCAGCGAGATTAGCTACAGTGCCATGGGTTGTAAACCTCTTGATTATGTTATGTACTGTGGACAAAGGAACATCAAGATCTCTGTAGATGGGCTTATCACCTTCAGATTGTTGATATTTTTCAACAATTTGGATTTTCAAGTCCGTAGACAGTTCTCTTCTCCTTTTTCTGTTTTCCATGCTTAATGTGGCGCACAAACACAATGCAAAGATTGAGTCAACTTCTCCCTTATTTATCTGGTGTCTAGTATGATTTTCATGTTGCCTACACCTGTTACTTGCCATTAGTTAGTCTGAATGCGCATTAAATGCTTGAAACAAAGTTGTATACCCACAATTTTGGAATGGAGCCAATAATTTTGTCTAGCCCAGTTTTGGGGGTTTTGTGTGAAATTATGCCCAATTCATCTATTTTTCTTTTTTTTTGTTTTTTTTATTGTGTGTGTTGTTCCAACAAACACAAAGGAAATAAACATATGTATTACAAAACATGTGTAATTGCAATAATTTTCTACAAGTAAAACTTCTTTTTCTGACACAATTTCAGGGGTGCGGTGCCAACACTTTCGGCCATGACTGTGTAAGACTAA
>JARQOC010001274.1:0-44984 GCA_033576535.1 Allobates femoralis
AAAGTGAAATCTTTGCAGGACCCTCCACAACTGCTGTCCATTGGGGACCTCCTCTCTATTCCCCAGGACCCTCCACAACTGCTCTCCATTGGGCACCTCCTCTCTATTCCCCAAGACCCTCCACAACTGCTCTCCATTGGGGCCCTCCTGTCTATTCCCCAGGACTCCTCCACAACTGCTGTCCATTGGGGACCTCCTCTCTATTCCCCAGGACCCTCCACAACTGCTGTCCATTGGGGACCTCCTCTCTATTCCCCAGGACCCTCCACAACTGCTCTCCATTGGGGCCCTCCTCTCTATTCCCCAAGACCCTCCACAACTGATCTCCATTGGGGACCTCCTCTCTATTTCCCAGGACCCTCCACAACTGCTGTCCATTGGGGCCCTCCTCTCTATTCCCCAGGACCCTCCACAACTGCTCTCCATTGGGGCCCTCCTCTCTATTCCCCAGGACTCCTCCACAACTGCTGTCCATTGGGGCCCTCCTCTCTATTCCCCAGGACTCTCCACAACTGCTCTCCATTGGGGCCCTCCTCTCTATTCCCCAGGACTCCTCCACAACTGCTGTCCATTGGGGACCTCCTCTCTATTCCCCAGGACCCTCCACAACTGCTGTCCATTGGGGACCTCCTCTCTATTCCCCAGGACCCTCCACAACTGCTCTCCATCTCAGTATGACCCCTCCTCTCTCCTTCCCTGGGGCCCCTCCTGCTTCTCTCTCAGTATGACCCCTCCTCTCTCCTTCCCTGGGCCCCTCCTGCTTCTCTCTCTGTACGACCTCTCTTCTCTCCTTTCTTGGGGCCCTCCTGCTTCTCTCTCAGTATGACCCTCCTCTCTCCTTCCCTGGGCCCCTCCTGCTTCTCTCTCAGTATGACCCCTCCTCTCTCCTTCCCTGGGGCCCCTCCTGCTTCTCTCTCAGTATGACCCCTCCTCTCTCCTTCCCTGGGGCCCCTCCTGCTTCTCTCTCAGTATGACCCCCTCCTCTCTCCTTCCCTGGGGCCCCTCCTGCTTCTCTCTCAGTATGACCTCTCCTCTCTCCTTCCCTGGGCCCCTCCTGCTTCTCTCTCAGTATGACCCCTCCTCTCTCCTTCCCTGGGGCCCCTCCTGCTTCTCTCTCAGTATGACCCCCTCCTCTCTCCTTCCCTGGGCCCCTCCTGCTTCTCTCTCAGTATGACCTCTCCTCTCTCCTTCCCTGGGCCCCTCCTGCTTCTCTCTCAGTATGACCCCTCCTCTCTCCTTCCCTGGGGCCCCTCCTGCTTCTCTCTCAGTATGACCCCCTCCTCTCTCCTTCCCTGGGGCCCCTCCTGCTTCTCTCTCAGTATGACCTCTCCTCTCTCCTTCCCTGGTCCCCTCCTGCTTCTCTCTCAGTATGCCCCTCCTCTTCTCCTTCCCTGGGGCCCCTCCTGCTTCTCTCTCAGTAGACCTCTCTCTTCTCCCTTTCTTGGGCCCCTCCAGCCTTCTCTCTCAGTATGACCCCTCCTCTCTCCTTCCCTGGGGCCCCTCCTGCTTCCTCTCAGTATGACCTCTCCTCTCTCCTTCCCTGGGGCCCCTCCTGCTTCTCTCTCAGTATGACCCCCTCCTCTCTCCTCTCCCTTCCAGGGGCCCCTCTTGCTTCTCTCTCAGTATGACCCCTCCTCTCTCCTCTCCTGGGGCCCCTCTTGCTTCTCTCTCAGTATGACCCCTCCTCTCTCCTTCCCTGGGGCCCCTCCTCGCTTTCTCTCAGTATGACCCCTCCTCTCTCCTTCCCTGAGGCCCCTCCTGCTTCTCTCTCAGTATGACCCCTCCTCTCTCCTTCCCTGGGGCCCCTCCTGCTTCTCTCTCAGTATGACCCCTCCTCTCTCCTTCCCTGGGGCCCCTCCTGCTTCTCTCTCAGTATGACCCCTCCTCTCTCCTTCCTGGAGCCCCTCCTGCTTCTTCTCTCAGTATGACCCCTCCTCTCTCCTTCCCTGGGCCCCTCCTGCTTCTCTCTCATATGACCCCTCTCTCTCTCCTTCCTGGGGCCCGTCCTGCTTCTCTCTCGTATGACCCCTCCTCTCTTCCTTCCTGGGGCCCCTCCTGCTTCTCTCAGTATGACCCCTCCTCTCTCCTTCCCTGGGGCCCCTCCTGCTTCTCTCTCAGTATGACCCCTCCTCTCTCCTTCCCAGGGGCCCCTCCTGCTTCTCTCTCAGTATGACCCCTCCTCTCTCCTTCCCAGGGGCCCCTCTGCTTCTCTCTCAGTATGACCCCTCCTCTCTCCTTCCCTGGGGCCCCTCCTGCTTCTCTCTCAGTATGACCCCTCCTCTCTCCTTCCCTGGGGCCTCCCTCCTCTTCTCTCTCAGTATGACCCCTCCTCTCTCCTTCCCTGGGGCCCCTCCTGCTTCTCTCTCAGTATGACCCCTCCTCTCTCCTTCCAGCCCTCTGCTCTCTCCGTATGACCCCTCCTCTCTTCCTGGGCCCCCTCTCTCTCTCAGTATGACCCCTCCTCTCTCCTTCCCTGGGGCCCCTCCTGCTTCTCTCTCAGTATGACCCCTACTCTCTCCTTCCCAGGGGCCCCTCCTGCTTCTCTCTCAGTATGACCCCTCTCTCTCCTTCCTAGGGGCCCCTCCAGCTTCTCTCTCAGTATGACCCCTCTCTCTCCGGGGCCCCTCCTGCTTCTCTCTCATTGCCCTCTCTCTCCTTCCCAGGGGCCCCTCCTGCTTCTCTCTCAGTATGACCCTCTCTCTCCTTCCCTGGGGCCCTCCTCTTCCTCTGCCCTCCTCTCTTCCAGATGACCCCTCCTGTTCCTCCTCCTTCCCTGGGGCCCCTCCTGCTTCTCTCTCAGTATGACCCCTCCTCTCTCCTTCCCTGGGGCCCCTCCTGCTTCTCTCTCAGTATGACCCCTCCTCTCTCCTTCCCTGGGGCCCCTCCTGCTTCTCTCTCTCAGTATGACCCCTCTCCTCTCTCTTCCCTGGGGCCCCTCCTGCTTCTCTCTCAGTATGACCCCTCCTCCTCTCTTCCCTGGGCCCCTCCTGCTTCTCTCTCAGTATGACCCCTCCTCTCTCCTTCCTGGGCCCTCTGCTCTCTCAGTAGCCCTTTCTCCTCCAGCCCTCCTGCTTCTCTCTCAGTATGACCCCTACTCTCTCCTTCCCAGGGCCCCTCCAGCTTCTCTCTCAGTATGACCCCTCCTCTCTCCTTCCCAGGGGCCCCTCCTGCTTCTCTCTCCTTCTCCTTCCCTGGGGCCCCTCCTGCTTCTCTCTCAGTATGACCCCTCCTCTCTCCCTTCCCTGGGGCCCCTCCTGCTTCTCTCTCTGTACGACCCCTCCTCCTCTCTTGTCTGGGACCCCTCCTTCTCTCTCAGTATGACCCCTCCTCTCTCCTTCCCTGGGGCCCCTCCTGCTTCTCTCTCTGTGTGACCTCTCCTCCTCTCTTCCCTGGGGCCCCTCCTGCTTCTCTCTCTGTATGACCCCCTCCTCTCTCCTTCCTGGGGCCCCTCCTGCTTCTCTCTCTGTGTGACCTCTCCTCCTCTCTTCCCTGGGGCCCCTCCTGCTTCTCTCTCAGTATGACCCCTCCTCCTCTTTTCCCTGGGGCCCCTCCTCCTCTTTTTCCTGAGGCCCCTCCCCTGCGGTTCTTACTTGGTGAAGTATCTGAGCTTGCTCTCGATGCTCCGGTGCCGCATACACATACGTGTGAGGGCCGATCCAATGTCACGTGTGGCCCCTGTAAAACCAAATGTCAATCACAAACGATCTATGTAGAATGGTCAGGTGGTAAAGACGGGGGCGGCCGCTCACCTCGGGTGTTGGTCGCCATATCTGCAACCTTCTGGAAAGCATCAAGGAAGGCGACAGCAGCCAGCACCGTGGTCCTAAGAGAGACAGAAAGGGCCCCACATAGGGGCAATACTGTATAATAAGAGGCACAGCACAGGGGCTATATTGTATAATAAGAGGCACAGCATAGGGGCAATACTGTATAATAAGAAGCACAGCACAGGGGCTATACTGTATAATAAGAGGCACAGCACAGGGGCTATACTGTATAATAAGAGGCACAGCACAGGGGCTATACTGTATAAAAAGAGGTTCAGCATAGGGGCAATACTGTATAACATGGGGCACAGCACAGGGGCTATACTGTATAATAAGAGGCACAGCACAGGGGCTATACTGTATAATAAGAGGCACAGCACAGGGGCTATACTGTATAAAAAGAGGTTCAGCATAGGGGCAATACTGTATAATAAGAGGCACAGCACAGGGGCTATACTGTATAAAAAGAGGTTCAGCATAGGGGCAATACTGTATAATAAGAGGCACAGCACAGGGGCTATACTGTATAATAAGAGGCACAGCACAGGGGCAATACTGTATAATAAGAGGCACAGCACAGGGGCTATACTGTATAATAAGAGGCACAGCACAGGGGCTATACTGTATAATAGGAGGCACAGCACAGGGGCTATACTGTATAACATGGGGCACAGCACAGGGGCTATACTGTGTAATAAGAGGCACAGCACAGGGGCTATACTGTATAAAAAGAGGTTCAGCATAGGGCAATACTGTATAATAAGGGGCACAGCACAGGGGCTATACTGTATAAAAAGGGGCAAAGCACAGGGCTATACTGTATAATAAGAGGCACAGGGGCTATACTGTATAATAAGGGGCACAGCACAGGGGCTATACTGTGTAATAAGAGGCACAGGGGCTATACTGTATAATAAGGGGCACAGCACAGGGGCTATACTGTGTAATAAGAGGCACAGGGGCTATACTGTATAATAAGAGGCACAGCACAGGGGCTATACTGTATAATAAGGGGCACAGCACAGGGGCTATACTGTATAATAAGGGGCACAGCACAGGGGCTATACTGTATAAGAGGCACAGCACAGGGGCTATACTGTATAATAAGAGGCACAGCACAGGGGCTATACTGTATAATAAGAGGCACAGCACAGGGGCTATACTGTATAATAAGAGGCACAGCACAGGGGCAATACTGTATAATAGGAGGCACAGCACAGGGGCAATACTGTATAATAAGAGCGCACAGCACAGGGGCAATACTGTATAAAAAGAGGTTCAGCACAGGGGCTATACTGTATAATAAGAGGCACAGCACAGGGGCTATACTGTATAATAAGAGGCACAGGGGCTATACTGTATAATAAGAGGCACAGCACAGGGGCTATACTGTATAATAAGAGGCACAGCACAGGGGCAATACTGTGTAATAAGGGGCACAGCACAGGGGCTATACTGTATAATAAGAGGCACAGCACAGGGGCTATACTGTATAATAAGAGGCACAGGGGCTATACTGTATAACATGGGCACAGCACAGGGACTATACTGTATAATAAGAGGCACTGCACAGGGGCTATACTGTGTAATAAGGGGCACAGCACAGGGACTATACTGTATAATAAGGGGCACAGCACAGGGGCAATACTGTATAATAAGAGGCACAGTACAGGGGCTATACTGTATAATAAGAGGCACAGCACAGGGGCTATACTGTATAATAAGAGGCACAACACAGGGGCTATACTGTATAATAAGAGGCACAGCACAGGGGCAATACTGTATAATAAGAGGCACAGCACAGGGGCTATACTGTATAATAAGGGGCACAGCACAGGGGCTATACTGTATAATAAGAGGCACAGCACAGGGGCAATACTGTATAATAAGAGGCACAGCACAGGGGCTATACTGTGTAATAAGAGGCACAGCACAGGGGCAATACTGTATAATAAGAGGCACAGCACAGGGGCTATACTGTATAAAAAGAGGTTCAGCACAGGGGCTATACTGTATAATAAGAGGCACAGCACAGGGGCTATACTGTATAATAAGAGGCACAGCACAGGGGCTATACTGTATAATAAGAGGCACAGCACAGGGGCTATACTGTATAATAGGAGGCACAGCGCAGGGGCAATACTGTATAATAAGAGGCACAGCACAGGGGCTATACTGTATAAAAAGAGGCACAGGGGCTATACTGTATAATAAGAGGCACAGCACAGGGGCTATACTGTATAATAAGAGGCACAGCACAGGGGCTATACTGTATAATAAGAGGCACAGCACAGGGGCTATACTGTATAATAAGAGGCACAGCACAGGGGCTATACTGTGTAATAAGAGGCACAGCACAGGGGCAATACTGTATAATAAGAGGCACAGGGGCTATACTGTATAATAAGAGGCACAGCACAGGGGCTATACTGTATAATAAGAAGCACAGCACAGGGGCAATACTGTATAATAAGAGGCACAGCACAGGGGCTATACTGTATAAAAAGAGGCACAGCACAGGGGCTATACTGTATAATAAGAGGCACAGCACAGGGGCTATACTGTGTAATAAGAGGCACAGGGGCTATACTGTGTAATAAGAGGCACAGGGGCTATTCTGTATAACATGGGGCACAGCACAGGGGCAATACTGTATAAAAAGAGGCACAGCACAGGGGCTATACTGTGTAATAAGAGGCACAGGGGCTATACTGTATAATAAGGGGCACAGGGGCTATTCTGTATAACATGCAGGGTGGATAAAAATCTTGATTTTTTTTAAAAAAATCAAAAAAATCAGATTTTTTTGATTTAAATCAGATTTTTTTGATTTAAATCATTTGATTTAAATCAGATTTTTTAATCAAGTTGTACACAAGCAAAACTTTGTCTTTTTGCAAATCTAATTGTTTTACACAAATAAAAATATTAAAACAGTTGATTATGAAACCTAATAATTTTTATTTGCACTATTAAACACTCAGAATTGAACTACAGAGAGTAAGTACTTTTTAACAATAGCCTATCTCTAATGTTTGAAGTAAGCAAACATCTTCAGTGAATACATCAGTCCTTTAAGCCTACTGTTTATTTAGGACTTTTAATAGGAAAACCAGTTGTCCTGCTTTAGCAGTTCCTAAGCGGTTTCGGACTGTTGTGTGCACAAAACCAAATGAAGAAAACAATCTCTCTACTCCTGCGGATGAAGCCGATGCAGTCAGTAGCTGAGTAGCTAGATTTATTATCTTTGCTGGAAGAACAAGTGATTGCGACTTCCACCAGTCCAGTGGTTTTAGTTCATTAACGACGTTATCTGCAAACATGTATTTGTGAAGCTGTGGGGGTTCATTGACATTAGTTGTATCACTATCAACATCTTCATTTCCCTTCTGGTTGCAGTTTTCATAATGTGATTTCAAACGGCAAACAAGTCCTTGGATATCCTTTTGACAGTATTTGCACTTTGCTCTTGCACCTTTCTTTCCAAGATCTGCTGCTGGCATCTCAACAAAATGAACCCAAATAGGGTCTCTCTTACGACCTGCTGCCATGGCTCACACAGATCACTTATGAAGTTTGATTGTTACTACAGCCTGAGCCAAGCACTGCTGATGTTACTACAGCCTGAGCCAAGTACTGCTGACTATCTAACAAGTTTGGGCATGTCAACTGAATGCAGGGAAAAAGAAACTAAACCAAAACTGAAACCAAGCTAGAAGTGTGGAATTAAAGGGGCAGTATGAACAAAATGTGGAGGCTATTAATAGTTTATACAATTAAGACATGCTGCTTTTAAACACCTACCTATTGCCATATAGTAAAACAAAAAAGATTTTTACTTACTTTGGGGTCCCCCCCTCACCCTGGCGTTAGATCGTTGCCCCTAGTTTCGTCCGTGTAACTATGGGCGCACATGCACACTGCTCTCACTTCTCATTTTAATCGTGATTTATATTAAAAAAAAACCTTTTGATTTAAATCAGTGATTTAAATCATGATTAAAATCATGATTTAAATCAATCCACCCTGATAACATGGGGCACAGCACAGGGGCAATACTGTATAAAAAGAGGCACAGCACAGGGGCTATACTGTGTAATAAGAGGCACAGGGGCTATACTGTATAAAAAGAGGTTCAGCACAGGGGCTATACTGTGTAATAAGAGGCACAGGGGCTATACTGTATAAAAAGAGGTTCAGCACAGGGGCTATACTGTATAATAAGAGGCACAGCACAGGGGCTATACTGTATAATAAGAGGCACAGCACAGGGGCTATACTGTATAATAAGAGGCACAGCACAGGGGCTATACTGTATAATAAGAGGCACAGCACAGGGGCAATACTGTATAATAAGAGGCACAGGGGCTATACTGTATAATAAGAGGCACAGCATAGGGGCTATACTGTATACAAAGAGGTTCAGCACAGGGGCTATACTGTATAATAAGAGGCACAGCACAGGGGCAATACTGTATAATAAGAGGCACAGCACAGGGGCTATACTGTATAATAAGAGGCACAGCACAGGGGCTATACTGTATAATAAGAGGCACAGCACAGGGGCTATACTGTGTAATAAGGGGCACAGCACAATGGCTATACTGTATAATGAGGGGCACAGCACAGGGGCAATACTGTATAATAAGAGGCACAGCACAGGGGCAATACTGTATAATAAGAGGCACAGCACAGGGGCAATACTGTATAATAAGAGGCACAGCACAGGGGCAATACTGTATAATAAGAGGCACAGCACAGGGGCAATACTGTATAATAAGAGGCACAGCACAGGGGCTATACTGTATAATAAGAGGCACAGCACAGGGGCTATACTGTATAATAAGAGGCACAGGGGCTATACTGTATAATAAGAAGCACAGCACAGGGGCTATACTGTATAACATGGGGCACAGCACAGGGGCTATACTGTGTAATAAGAGGCACAGCACAGGGGCTATACTGTGTAATAAGAGGCACAGGGGCTATACTGTATAATAAGAGGCACAGGGGCTATACTGTATAACATGGGGCACAGCACAGGGGCTATACTGTGTAATAAGAGGCACAGGGGCTATACTGTATAATAAGAGGCACAGGGGCTATACTGTATAACATGGGCACAGCACAGGGCTATACTGTGTAATAAGAGGCACAGCACAGGGTAATACTGTATAAACATGGGCACAGCACAGGGGCTATACTGTATAATAAGAGGCACAGCACAGGGGCTATACTGTATAATAAGAGGCACAGCACAGGGGCTATACTGTGTAATAAGAGGCACAGCACAGGGGCTATACTGTATAATAAGAGGCACAGCACAGGGGCTATACTGTATAATAAGAGGCACAGCACAGGGGCTATACTGTGTAATAAGAGGCACAGCACAGGGGCTATACTGTATAATAAGAGGCACAGCACAGGGGCTATACTGTGTAATAAGAGGCACAGCACAGGGGCTATACTGTGTAATAAGAGGCACAGCACAGGGGCAATACTGTATAATAAGAGGTACAGGGCTATTCTGTAAAAAAAGAGGCACAGCACAGGGGCAATACTGTATAATAAGAGGCACAGCACAGGGGCTATAACTGTAAAAAAAGAGGTTCAGCACAGGGGCTATACTGTATAATAAGAGGCACAGCACAGGGGCTATACTGTATAATGAGAGGCACAGGGGCTATACTGTGTAATAAGAGGCACAGGGGCTATACTGTATAATAAGAGGCACAGCACAGGGGCTATACTGTGTAATAAGAGGCACAGGGGCTATTCTGTATAACATGGGGCACAGCACAGGGGCAATACTGTATAAAAAGAGGCACAGCACAGGGGCTATACTGTGTAATAAGAGGCACAGGGGCTATACTGTATAAAAAGAGGTTCAGCACAGGGGCTATACTGTAAACATGGGGCACACAGCACAGGGGCTATACTGTATAATAAGAGGCACAGCACAGGGGCTATACTGTATAAATAAGAGGCACAGCACAGAGGCTATACTGTATAATAAGAGGCACAGCACAGGGGCAATACTGTATAATAAGAGGCACAGCACAGGGGCTATACTGTGTAATAAGAGGCACAGCACAGGGGCTATACTGTGTAATAAGAGGCACAGGGGCTATACTGTATAATAAGAGGCACAGCATAGGGCTATACTGTATAAAAAGAGGTTCAGCACAGGGGCTATACTGTATAATAAGAGGCACAGCACAGGGGCAATACTGTATAATAAGAGGCACAGCACAGGGGCTATACTGTATAACATGGGGCACAGCACAGGGGCTATACTGTATAATAAGAGGCACAGCACAGGGGCTATACTGTATAATAAGAGGCACAGCACAGAGGCTATACTGTATAATAAGAGGCACAGCACAGGGCAATACTGTATAATAAGAGGCACAGGGGCTATACTGTATAATAAGAGGCACAGCATAGGGCTATACTGTATAAAAAGAGGTTCAGCACAGGGGCTATACTGTATAATAAGAGGCACAGCACAGGGGCAATACTGTATAATAAGAGGCACAGCACAGGGGCTATACTGTATAATAAGGGGCACAGCACAGGGGCTATACTGTATATAAGGGGCACAGCACAGGGGCTATACTGTGTAATAAGAGGCACAGCACAGGGGCTATACTGTGTAATAAGAGGCACAGGGGCTATACTGTATAATAAGAGGCACAGCACAGGGGCAATACTGTATAATAAGAGGCACAGCACAGGGGCAATACTGTATAATAAGAGGCACAGCACAGGGGCTATACTGTATAATAAGAGGCACAGGGGCTATACTGTATAATAAGAGGCACAGCACAGGGCTATACTGTATAATAAGAGGCACAGGGGCTATACTGTATAATAAGAGGCACAGCATAGGGGCTATACTGTATAAAAAGAGGTTCAGCACAGGGGCTATACTGTATAATAAGAGGCACAGCACAGGGGCAATACTGTATAATAAGAGGCACAGCACAGGGGCTATACTGTATAACATGGGGCACAGCACAGGGGCTATACTGTATAATAAGAGGCACAGCACAGGGGCTATACTGTATAATAAGAGGCACAGCACAGAGGCTATACTGTATAATAAGAGGCACAGCACAGGGGCAATACTGTATAATAAGAGGCACAGGGGCTATACTGTATAATAAGAGGCACAGCATAGGGGCTATACTGTATAAAAAGAGGTTCAGCACAGGGGCTATACTGTATAATAAGAGGCACAGCACAGGGGCAATACTGTATAATAAGAGGCACAGCACAGGGGCTATACTGTATAATAAGGGGCACAGCACAGGGCTATACTGTATAATAAGGGGCACAGCACAGGGGCTATACTGTGTAATAAGAGGCACAGCACAGGGGCTATACTGTGTAATAAGAGGCACAGGGGCTATACTGTATAATAAGAGGCACAGCACAGGGGCAATACTGTATAATAAGAGGCACAGCACAGGGGCAATACTGTATAATAAGAGGCACAGCACAGGGGCTATACTGTATAATAAGAGGCACAGCACAGGGGCTATACTGTATAATAAGAGGCACAGGGGCTATACTGTATAATAAGAAGCACAGCACAGGGGCTATACTGTATAACATGGGGCACAGCACAGGGGCTATACTGTGTAATAAAAGGCACAGCACAGGGGCTATACTGTGTAATAAGAGGCACAGCACAGGGGCTATACTGTGTAATAAGAGGCACAGCACAGGGGCAATACTGTATAATAAGAGGCACAGGGGCTATACTGTATAATAAGAGGCACAGCATAGGGGCTATACTGTATAAAAAGAGGTTCAGCACAGGGGCTATACTGTATAATAAGAGGCACAGCACAGGGGCAATACTGTATAATAAGAGGCACAGCACAGGGGCTATACTGTATAATAAGGGGCACAGCACAGGGGCTATACTGTATAATAAGGGGCACAGCACAGGGGCTATACTGTGTAATAAGAGGCACAGCACAGGGGCTATACTGTGTAATAAGAGGCACAGGGGCTATACTGTATAATAAGAGGCACAGCACAGGGGCAATACTGTATAATAAGAGGCACAGCACAGGGGCAATACTGTATAATAAGAGGCACAGCACAGGGGCTATACTGTATAATAAGAGGCACAGCACAGGGGCTATACTGTATAATAAGAGGCACAGGGGCTATACTGTATAATAAGAAGCACAGCACAGGGGCTATACTGTATAACATGGGGCACAGCACAGGGGCTATACTGTGTAATAAAAGGCACAGCACAGGGGCTATACTGTGTAATAAGAGGCACAGCACAGGGGCTATACTGTGTAAAAGAGGCACAGGGGCTATACTGTATAACATGGGGCACAGCACAGGGGCTATACTGTGTAATAAGAGGCACAGGGGCTATACTGTATAATAAGAGGCACAGGGGCTATACTGTATAACATGGGGCACAGCACAGGGGCTAACATGGTAATAAAGAGGCACAGGGCTATACTGTATAATAAGGGGCACAGCACAGGGACTATACTGTATAATAAGAGGCACAGCACAGGGGCTATACTGTATAATAGGAGGCACAGGGGCTATACTGTATAATATAAGAGGCACAGCACAGGGGCTATAACTGTATAAAAGAGGCACAGCACAGGGGTAATACTGTATAACATGGGGCACAGCACAGGGGCTATACTGTATAATAAGAGGCACAGCACAGGGGCTATAATGTGTAATAAGAGGCACAGGGGCTATACTGTATAATAAGAGGCACAGGGGCTATACTGTATAACATGGGGCACAGCACAGGGGCTATACTGGTAATAGAGAGCACAGCACAGGGGCTATACTGTGTAATAAGAGGCACAGCACAGGGCTATACTGTATAATAAGAGGCACAGCAACAGGGGCTATACTGTATAATAAGGGCTGATACATGTGAGCCATCACAGAACGTGACGCGACCTTGATCACTTACCGAGCTGGGAGTGCAGTTTAGTGGCTGTAGTGCTGAAATCTTCCAGATCGGATAAGAACTCTGCAGAAAGAGAGAAAGGAAGAAAAAGGAAATTCAAGACTAAATCATGTACTACCGTAATAACAAACGGAATATGATGCATACAGAGGATATATACAGTGATGTGTCAGTACAGAGAGTGCAGCTCTGGAGTATAAATAATAGAAGTAATGTATGTACAGAGTGACTGCACCAGCAGAATAGTGAGTGCAGCTCTGGAGTATAATACAGGGGTAACTCAGGATCAGTAATGTAATGTATGTACACAGTGACTGCACCAGCAGAATAGTGAGTGCAGCTCTGGAGTATAATACAGGAGGTAACTCATGATCAGTAATGTAATGTATATACACAGTGACTCCACCAGCAGAATAGTGAGTGCAGCTCTGAAGTATAATACAGGAGGTAACTCAGGATCAGTAATGTAATGTATGTACACAGTGACTGCACCAGCAGAATAGTGAGTGCAGCTCTGGAGTATAATACAGGAGGTAACTCATGATCAGTAATGTAATGTATGTACACAGTGACTGCACCAGCAGAATACTGAGTGCAGCTCTGGAGTATAATACAGGAGGTAACTCAGAATCAGTAATGTAATGTATGTACACAGTGACTGCACCAGCAGAATAGTGAGTGCAGCTCTGGAGTATAATACAGGAGGTAACTCAGGATCAGTAATGTAATGTATGTACACAGTGACTGCACCAGCAGAATAGTGAGTGCAGCTCTGGAGTATAATACAGGAGGTAACTCAGGATCAATAATGTAATGTATGTACACAGTGACTGCACCAGCAGAATAGTGAGTGTAGCTCTGGAGTATAATACAGGAGGTAACTCAGGATCAGTAATGTAATGTATATACACAGTGACTGCACCAGCAGAATAGTGAGTGCAGCTCTTGAATATAATACAGGAGGTAACTCAGGATCAGTAATGTAATGTATGTACACAGTGACTGCACCAGCAGAATAGTGAGTGCAGCTCTGGAGTATAATACAGGAGGTAACTCAGGATCAGTAATGTAATGTATGTACACAGTGACTGCACCAACAGAATAGTGAGTGCAGCTCTGGAGTATAATACAGGAGGTAACTCAGGATCAGTAATGTAATGTATGTACACAGTGACTGCACCAGCAGAATAGTGAGTGCAGCTCTGGAGTATAATACAGGAGGTAACTCAGGATCAGTAATGTAATGTATGTACACAGTGACTGCACCAGCAGAATAGTGAGTGCAGCTCTAGAGTATAATACAGGAGGAACTCAGGATCAGTAATGTAATGTATGTACACAGTGACTGCACCAGCAGAATAGTGAGTGCAGCTCTGGAGTATAATACAGGAGGTAACTCAGGATCAGTAATGTAATGTATGTACACAGTGACTGCACCAGCAGAATAGTGAGTGCAGCTCTAGAGTATAATACAGGAGGGAACTCAGGATCAGTAATGTAATGTATGTACACAGTGACTGCACCAGCAGAATAGTGAGTGCAGCTCTAGAGTATAATACAGGAGGTAACTCAGGATCAGTAATGTAATGTATGTACACAGTGACTGCACCAGCAGAATAGTGAGTGCAGCTCTAGAGTATAATACAGGAGGTAACTCAGGATCAGTAATGTATGTACACAGTGACTGCACCAGCAGAATAGTGAGTGCAGCTCTGGAGTATAATACAGGAGGTAACTCAGGATCAGTAATGTAATGTATGTACACAGTGACTGCACCAGCAGAATAGTGAGTGCAGCTCTGGAGTATAATACAGGAGGTAACTCAGGATCAGTAATGTAATGTATGTACACAGTGACTGCACCAGCAGAATAGTGAGTGCAGCTCTAGAGTATAATACAGGAGGGAACTCAGGATCAGTAATGTAATGTATGTACACAGTGACTGCACCAGCAGAATAGTGAGTGCAGCTCTAGAGTATAATACAGGAGGTAACTCAGGATCAGTAATGTAATGTATGTACACAGTGACTGCACCAGCAGAATAGTGAGTGCAGCTCTAGAGTATAATACAGGAGGTAACTCAGGATCAGTAATGTATGTACACAGTGACTGCACCAGCAGAATAGTGAGTGCAGCTCTGGAGTATAATACAGGAGGTAACTCAGGATCAGTAATGTAATGTATGTACACAGTGACTGCACCAGCAGAATAGTGAGTGCAGCTCTGGAGTATAATACAGGAGGTAACTCAGGATCAGTAATGTAATGTATATACACAGTGACTGCACCAGCAGAATAGTGAGTGCAGCTCTTGAATATAATACAGGAGGTAACTCAGGATCAGTAATGTAATGTATGTACACAGTGACTGCACCAGCAGAATAGTGAGTGCAGCTCTGGAGTATAATACAGGAGGTAACTCAGGATCAGTAATGTAATGTATGTACACAGTGACTGCACCAACAGAATAGTGAGTGCAGCTCTGGAGTATAATACAGGAGGTAACTCAGGATCAGTAATGTAATGTATGTACACAGTGACTGCACCAGCAGAATAGTGAGTGCAGCTCTGGAGTATAAACAGGAGGTAACTCAGGATCAGTAATGTAATGTATGTACACAGTGACTGCACCAGCAGAATAGTGAGTGCAGCTCTGGAGTATAATACAGGAGGTAACTCAGGATCATAAGTAATGTATGTACACAGTGCTGCACCAGCAGAATAGTGAGTGCAGCTCTGGAGTATAATACAGGAGGTAACTCAGGATCAGTAATGTAATGTATGTACACAGTGACTGCACCAGCAGAATAGTGAGTGCAGCTCTGGGGTATCAGGAGGTAACTCAGGATCAGTAATGATGTATGTAACATGACTGACCAGCAGAATAGTGAGTAAGTGAGTTAATCAGGAGGGCTGGATCTAATGATGTATGAACAGTGCTCACCAGCGAATAGGGTGAGTCTGAGTAAATTACTGAGTACTCAGGTCAGAATGAATGTGTCCAGTGAGCCAGCATGTGGTGCACTCTAGAGTATAATACAGGAGGTAACTCAGGATCAGTAATGTATGTACACAGTGACTGCACCAGCAGAATAGTGAGTGCAGCTCTAGAGAGTATAATACAGGAGGAACTCAGATCAGTAATGTAATGTATGTACACAGTGACTGCACCAGCAGAATAGTGAGTGCAGCTCTGAGTATAATACAGGAGGTAACTCAGGATCAGTAATGTAATGTATGTACACAGTGACTGCACCAGCAGAATAGTGAGTGCAGCTCTAGAGTATAATACAGGAGGGAACTCAGGATCAGTAATGTAATGTATGTACACAGTGACTTGCCCAGCAGAATAGTGAGTGCAGCTCTGAGTACATAATACAGGAGGAACTCAGGATCAGTAATGTAATGTATGTACACAGTGACTGCACCAGCAGAATAGTGAGTGCAGCTCTAGAGTATAATACAGGGGTACTCGGATCAGTAATGTATGTACACAGTGACTGCACCAGCAGAATAGTGAGTGCAGCTCTGGAGTATAATACAGGAGGTAACTCAGGATCAGTAATGTAATGTATGTACACAGTGACTGCACCAGCAGAATAGTGATGCAGCTCTGGGTAAATACAGGAGGTAACTCAGGATCAGTAATGTATGTATCACGTGACTGCACCAGCAGAATAGTGAGTAGCAGCTCTGAATATAATACAGGAGGTGACTCAGGATCAGTAATGTAATGTATGTACACAGTGACCTGCACCACAGAATAGTGAGTGCAGCTCTGGAGTATAATACAGGAGTAACTCAGGATCAGTAATGTAATGTATGTACACAGTGACTGCACCAACAGAATAGTGAGTGCAGCTCTGGAGTATAATACAGGAGGTAACTCAGGATCAGTAATGTAATGTATGTACACAGTGACTGCACCAGCAGAATAGTGAGTGCAGCTCTGGAGTATAATACAGGAGGTAACTCAGGATCAGTAATGTAATGTATGTACACAGTGACTGCACCAGCAGAATAGTGAGTGCAGCTCTAGAGTATAATACAGGAGGAACTCAGGATCAGTAATGTAATGTATGTACACAGTGACTGCACCAGCAGAATAGTGAGTGCAGCTCTAGAGTATAATACAGGAGGTAACTCAGGATCAGTAATGTAATGTATGTACACAGTGACTGCACCAGCAGAATAGTGAGTGCAGCTCTGGAGTATAATACAGGAGGTAACTCAGGATCAGTAATGTAATGTATGTACACAGTGACTGCACCAGCAGAATAGTGAGTGCAGCTCTAGAGTATAATACAGAGGAAACTCAGGATCAGTAATGTATGTACACAGTGACTGCACCAGCAGAATAGTGAGTGCAGCTCTGGAGTATAATACAGGAGGTAACTCAGGATCAGTAATGTAATGTATGTACACAATGACTGCACCAGCAGAATAGTGAGTGCAGCTCTGGAGTATAATACAGGAGGTAACTCAGGATCAGTAATGTAATGTATGTACACAATGACTGCACCAGCAGAATAGTGAGTGCAGCTCTGGGTATAATACAGGAGGTAACTCAGGATCAGTAATGTAATGTATGTACACAGTGACTGCACCAGCAGAATAGTGAGTGCAGCTCTGGAGTATAATACAGGAGGTAACTCAGGAATCAGTAATGTAATGTATGTACAAGTGTCTGCACCAGCAGAATAGTGAGTGCAGCTCTGGAGTATAATACAGGAGGTAACTCAGGATCAGTAATGTAATGTATGTACACAGTGACTGCACCAGCAGAATGGTGAGTGCAGCTCTGGAGTATAATACAGGAGGTAACTCAGGATCAGTAATGTATGTACACAGTGACTGCACCAGCAGAATAGTGAGAGCAGCTCTGGAGTATAATACAGGAGGTGACTCAGGATCAGTAATGTAATGTATGTACACAGTGACTGCACCAGCAGAATAGTGAGTGCAGCTCTGGAGTATAATACAGGAGGTACACTCAGGATCAGTAATGTAATGTATGTACACAGTGTCTGCACCAGCAGAATAGTGAGTGCAGCTCTGGATATAATACAGGAGGTAACTCAGGATCAGTAATGTAATGTATGTACACAGTGACTGCACCAGCAGAATAGTGAGTGCAGCTCTGGAGTATAATACAGGAGGTAACTCAGGATCAGTAATGTAATGTATGTACACAATGACTGCACCAGCAGAATAGTGAGTGCAGCTCTGGAGTATAATACAGGAGGTAACTCAGGATCAGTAATGTAATGTATGTACACAATGACTGCACCAGCAGAATAGTGAGTGCAGCTCTGGGGTATAAATACAGGAGGTAACTCAGGATCATATGTAATGTATGTACACAGTGACTGCACCAGCAGAATAGTGAGTGCAGCTCTGATCAGCTGTTGCTGACTCTGGTACTTGCAGGTGTAGGAGCTTTTGATCATTACTCACCCAGAGGTGGGTAATGATAATTATCATGTTGGGGCTGATGTATTGAATGGTCCAGTCAAACCCACCCAACAGCCGCCCACCCCTCGCCCCCATCCCAGGGGTGGCACTTGTTAGAAGTTATGCTAGTATCAGGTCTGGGAGAAAAGAGTATGGTGTCCTCCTCATAGCCAGTCTGGGGTCGGCATCTGCTAGAGATTTCAAAGAAGGGAGAAAGAGCGCAAATGGTAGAAGGGGGTTTGAGAGGTTGGCCCATCCTTCTGGATAGAGAGACATAGCCCCAGGGCCTTCCGAGAGAGCATAGGGGGATACTGTATGCCCCCCCGGCAGTGTGTGTAGGAATGTGATCCATCTTTGGTGGAGGGACAGTGATGTGTAAAGTTGTGGAGCTCCTGATGAGGATGACACCTATGCCTTGATACATCCCTATGGTACGCCGGAGTTAATCTCAGCTTTGTTTGGCCGAAGCTCTTCTTGTCGAATTACAAAGAACGAGTCAGGCTGTGTCACCAAAACCAAGTCAGGAATGTGGCCATGATGACATGCATGGGCGTACCCAGCGTGGGGCAGGGGGGGGCAGCTGCCCCCCCCAAGAGGCTGCCCCCCCTCATGAGGAAGGGGTGAGCGCAGCACTGTGTGCGCGCTGCGCGCACCTAGTGTACTAGGATGGATGGTTTCGCCGCTGGCATTGCCCACATGTACTGTGACACTGCCTCTCCCCCGGTCCCCGGCGCTGAGAGCGATCACGCTGCAGGAAGCCGCTGGGAGCTCTGCTGCTTCCTGTTGCGTGATAGCTCTGAGTCCAAGACAAGTCCTGCTACAGTGGAGGCGGCTGCGGTGCTGGCGGCTCCTCCACCCTGCCGGCCCCGGGGCCCCCCATGGACCCGGAGAATGGAGGATCAGCCGGCCCTGAAGGATGGACCTGATGCGGCTGGTGGTGGAGCTCACTGCTCTGAGGGAACCTGGCCTGAGCCAGCGCCAGGTGAGGGAAACTGTGCAGCACAGTGCAGGGGATAGGGGACAGAGGAGCAGGGTCCCGAAGAGAAGAGGCCAGGGGGGCAGAAGGACTGGAACAGCAGGACAGAGGAAAAGAGGCCAGGGGGGCAGAGGAGAAGAGGCCAGAGGGGAAGAAGGATGGGAACAGGGGGGCAGAGGAGAAGAGGCCAGGGGGGCACAGAAGAAGAGGCCAGGGGGGCAGAAGGACTGGAACAGCAGGACAGAGGAAAAGAGGCCAGGGGGGCACAGAAGAAGAGGCCAGGGGGGCAGAAGGATGGGAACAGGGGGGCAGAGGAGAAGAGGCCAGGGGGGCACAGAAGAAGAGGCCAGGGGGGCAGAAGGATGGGAACAGGGGGGCAGAGGAGAAGAGGCCAGGGGGGCACAGAAGAAGAGGCCAGGGGGGCAGAAGGATGGGAACAGGGGGGCAGAGGAGAAGAGGCCAGGGGGGCACAGAAGAAGAGGCCAGGGGGGCAGAAGGATGGGAACAGGGGGGCACAGGAGAAGAGGCCAGGGGGGCACAGAAGAAGAGGCCAGGGGGGCAGAAGGATGGGAACAGGGGGGCAGAGGAGAAGAGGCCAGGGGGGCACAGAAGAAGAGGCCAGGGGGGCAGAAGGATGGGAACAGGGGGGCACAGGAGAAGAGGCCAGGGGGGCACAGAAGAAGAGGCCAGGGGGGCAGAAGGATGGGAACAGGGGGGCAGAGGAGAAGAGGCCAGGGGGGAAGAAGGATGGGAACAGGGGGCAGAGGAGAAGAGGCCAGGGGGGCACAGAAGAAGAGGCCAGGGGGGCAGAAGGATGGGAACAGGGGGGCACAGGAGAAGAGGCCAGGGGGGCACAGAAGAAGAGGCCAGGGGGGCAGAAGGATGGGAACAGGGGGCAGAGGAGAAGAGGCCAGGGGGCACAGAAGAAGAGGCCAGGGGGGCAGAAGGATGGGAACAGGGGGGCAGAGGAGAAGAGGCCAGGGGGGAAGAAGGATGGGAACAGGGGGGCAGAGGAGAAGAGGCCAGGGGGGCACAGAAGAAGAGGCCAGGGGGGCAGAAGGATGGGAACAGGGGGGCATAGGAGAAGAGGCCAGGGGGGCACAGAAGAAGAGGCCAGGGGGGCAGAAGGATGGGAACAGGGGGGCAGAGGAGAAGAGGCCAAGGGGGCAGAGGAGAAGAGGCCAGGGGGGCAGAAGGACAGGAACAGCAGGACAGAGGAGAAGAGGCCAGGGGGGCAGAGGAGAAGAGGCCAGGGGGCAGAAGGACAGGAACAGCTGGACAGAGGAGAAGAGGCCAGGGGGGCAGGCAGAGGAGAAGAGGCCAGGGGGGCAGAAGGACAGGAACAGGAGGACAGAGGAGAAGAGGCCAGGGGGGCAGAAGGACAAGAACAGCAGGACAGAGGAGAAGAGGCCAGGGGGGCAGAGGAGAAGAGGCCAGGAGGGCAGAGGAGAAGAGGCCAGGGGGGCAGAAGGACAGGAACAGGAGGGCAGAGGAGAAAAGGCCAGGGTGCAGAGGAGAAGAGGCCAGGGGTGCAGAGGAGAAGAGGCCAGGGGGGCAGAGGAGAAGAGGTCAGGGGGGCAGAAGGACAGGAACAGGGGGACAGAGGAGAAGACAAGTTGTAGTTCTCCTGGGCGGGCTCAATGTTCTCCCGCCGCTTGTCTGTGGTTAGTGTGCCTCATCTGGGACATCCTCAGCTCTGTGCTGTGCACAGACAATGTACCACCATGTCCCCAGCTCCGTCCTGTGCACAGTGTACCACCATGTCCCCAGCTCCGTGCTGTGCACAGTGTACCACCATGTCCCCAACTCCGTGCTGTGCACAGTGTACCACCATGTCCCCAGCTCCGTGCTGTGCACAGTGTACCACCATGTCCCCAGCTCCGTGCTGTGCACAGACAGTGTACCACCATGTCCCCAGCTCAGTGCTGTGCACCGTGTACCACCATGTCCCCAGCTCCCTGCTGTGCACCATGTACCACCATGTCCCCAGCTCTGTGATGTGCACAGTGTACCAGCATGTGAATCATATACTGTCGCAGCATGTTGCAACTTTTTTCTCATCCTGAATCTGGATGAGAAAAAAGCGTCCGAAACTCGCCAATCAGCTATTAGGGTACCTTTGCACACGGCTACATTTGTAGCTTGTCACCAGGTAACTTACTGGTTGCAGTGAAATCATGGATACATGGTTCTATCTTGTTGCTGTGTACAAATGGAATCATGTATCCATGATTTCACTGCAACCAGTAAGTTACCTGGTGACAAGCTACAAATGTAGCCGTGTGTAAAGGTACCCTCAGAGATTGATTGCAATGCGAGAAAATCACGTGTTGCACTCATCAGAGTTTCACGCCAGTGTGTCCGTACCCTAATACTGACATCCATATAGAAATCCTACTGGTATGGGGAGGATTTATGGCTGTTAGTACTCCATACTTCTTGTTATTAACCAGTTAATGCTCTCTTGTCCACCACACTGCAGTGTCAAAAGAGGACGACAGCGAGGCAGACAGCAACATGGCATCAGAGAGCCCCTGACCTCGATATAGAAGATCCTCAGATCCCGGTATTGTGACATAATATTAAGAATAAAGTTTTTTGCATTTATATTACACTATGAGCCCCCCATAGGGGTCCCATCTCATATACAGCCCCCATAGGGCTCCCCAGTGGCATAACGAGTCTGATGGGCCCCGGTGTCCAATTTTACAACCTCAACGACCATGGCTTGCCCCCCCCTAGTTTTGATCCTGGGTACACCCATGATGACATGTAAAGGGTTGCTGTCTTGTTCTGAGATCTTGACATGGCTTGTTCACTCCTCGTTGCTAGCACAGATACTAAGGTATTCAGGATCCTCATTACTCTGCGAGTGTCTTGGATTTCGCTCGTCATATTGGAGTGAGCTGTCTAGAATGCCTCCTGACTGTCAGCCAATAACTATGCTGGGATTGCTTGCCAGTCATAGTAATGCCATATTCATCTTTGATAATGGCATTACTGTGATTGTCAGGTGCAGTATAACAAAAGAAAAAAAAAAAAGGCGCACAAATCAAATAGCGATGAGGTTTGTTTGCTGTACAAAGGCAGAAATGGATAAGAACGTGCTTAAACTGCATGGGAACAGTATGCAGACATGATGTAGACTGTCTGCATACTGTTCTGCCGTACAGCTGTCTGCTCTAAGTGACAGAACCTAATGAAGATAGACAGACAGACAGATAGATAAGATATAACAGTATAGGTAGATAATCTTACCAGTTTCCCGCTGCTGCCTCCGGGCCCGCCTGTAGTGAAATATGTATCTCAGGGACTGGACACTAGACCAGTAAGGGGTTAAATCCCATGTCCATACACAAGAGGTCACAACCTACTTTATATAAGCACACACTAACTTCACAGTCACACTGACTCCAGTCTCCCCAGGAGCCCCCTCACATGGCAGATCCACCAAGGTCCCTGACCACAGACTCTGAAGACTCCGCTTCAGACCAGACACTGGTGTTCACACTAGGCCAGGGCCTGCAGACTGACAGCCAGAGCTTCCAGGAGGCCCTGCTGACAGATGTCAGTCTGGAGAAGCTCAGAGGTCTTACTGCTTCTGACAAAGAGAGACTATACTGGGACCATTATACCTGCATACTGTTCCCATGCAGTTTAAGCACGTTCTCATCCATCTCTGCCTTTTTACAGCCCTCTTCGTAAGGTCCAGCAGAAAATTACTCACGTTTCCCATTGACTTACATTGTACTCACTATTCGGAAGGAATACGTGATTATTGGAAAGTACTCGATACGAGTATAGTGATTAGCAATATTATGGTACTCGCTCATCCCCAGCCTGGACGCTTAGGGTAACATTTAGGTGCTCGTGTGGGACAGTCGCCATCTGCCTTCCTTGGTGGGGATCATGTCCTGGTCTTCTATCAGGGACTCTATTGGCGACCACACTCACATTAGTGAAAATTGCACTGTGCAGAAATGTGCATTGTATGGGGAGGTCGGCCATCTTGCTGCATCTTGTGAAGAGATTTGGTGCACCTGTGTGTTGACTCACCTTTCAGCCATTTTCCTTGCTCTGTGAGGTCAATTCTGCTGGGGAAGAGACAATCAGAGGTGAAGGAGCTGAGGGGCCAAGGAGGAAGAGCAGAACGTCACCTGCCCGGCTGAGGCGTCTAGATGAGTGCAGACAGGACAGGGAGCTGAGAGAGCCCCGGGCACCTGGCCTAGTTACCAGTCTTACAGGCTGAGGCCTCAAGGGATGAGTTGGATGAGTAGATCAGGAAGATCCACAGGGAGGAGAGCGCCACTTCCTCAGAATCCTCCTAATATAAAAGTATGGATGAGGATAGTAGACTGTGGCTAGAGGAAAAGCCTGAGCGTGGCACCAGAAAGAAGAGAAACAAGGGGGATGTACCATCTCCTCCACTGACCAAGGCACCTACGGGAGGTAAAGCTGGATCCCATCTGGATGGTCTTGAGAACATCTCTTCCTCTGAGGATGAAGCTGGGGGTGAGGTTCTGGCTTCGGTGGGGCTTACACGGAGCACTCAGGTAGAGGGCTATAAGTGAGCTGTCTCTGGGTACAGGGGCTATGAGAGAGCTGTCCCTGGGTAGAAGGGCTATAAGAGAGTTGTCCCTGGATAGAGGGGCTATAGGAGAGCTGTCCCTCGGTAGTAGGGCTATACAACAGGTGCCAATGGGCACTAGGTCTGGGGTAGTAGGGCTATATGACTGCTGCCCTTGGGTAGTACGGTTTTAAGAGAGTTGTCCCTGGGAAGAAGGGCTACAATTAGCTGCTCATGCATAGTAGGGCTAAGGGTTATTGGGGCCAAGAGCGCTGCCCCTGGTTGGAGGGGCCAAGAGCGCTGCCCCTGGTTGGAGGGGCCAAGAGCGCTGCCCCTGGTTGGAGGGGCCAAGAGCGCTGCCCTTGCTGGGAGGGGCCAAGAGCGCTACCCCTGCTGGGTGGGGCTAAAGGTGCTGTCCCTGCTTAGTATGGCCAAGTGCTCTGCCCCTGTTGGGTGGGGCCAAGAGCGCTGTCCGTAGGTTATAGGGCTAAGGGTGCTGTCCCAGACCTCAGAGTCCATTATAGACTGCTCCCTATACTAAATATTAGCGGCATCTGTTGTAAATCAAAGATGGAATCTGCTCAGTTTTGCCAGTCTGGTGCCCGCTACACTGATTTACAGGATCAAAGATGGCCAATGCTCCCTGTGCCTATGACACCTCCATTAAGCGCCTGCTGACTGTCCCCTCCATTGCACCTTCTTGTGTTGGCAATGTCCCTCGACTGAGCACTGGCTATGTCCGCTCAGATTCAAAGATGGCTAACCGCCATAACCTCAAACTGTAAGTTACTCCACGTGGTCTCACATAATGTACACGGTCTTAATTCCCCGGTCCCGAGGTCGCAAACGCTACATTTTTTTAAAAAATCAGGCTCCGATCTCTAATGGTACCTTTACACGCCGCTACTGGATGGTGGCAACAACCGGGTGCTTCACGTGCACGAGCACGCACAAACGGTTGCCAACGGTAAACGCACCACCTTTACACGCCGCAACAAGGTGCGCTACGGTAGGTTACATTTATCTCTGGATACACCACTGGGTGTCTCAAGTTACCTTCTGCAGAGCACCTTACCTCATTTACACACCGCTACAGAAGGTAATATGGGAGGACCTGGTGCAGCAGGGACAACACATAGGCGTGCCACAATTGTGGATTACGAGACGCTCATACGGTGATTGGACAATGCAATAGCATCATGATTGGCCAGGCAGCGCAGGGAGGCTGACTAATACATGACGCTCGAGCAACTGTGTAGTGTGACTGGTCAGCTCCTTAAATATGCCTCCCTATGCAGCGACTACCAATCATAACGCAGGAGCTTCCTTCAATGATCGCTGATGGGGCGCGGTAACCCGGAGCCTGTGTCACGCCCCAGCTACATACCAGGTACAATGCCTGGTGTCGAAACAACCCTTCTGTTCCTTCTTTACACGCCGATACAGGTCGCTACCATCGGCTGGGTAACCACCTGTTTTAGGGCAGTGCTCTGAAACAGGTGCCGCCACTGGTGGGTGGCTACAACCGTCTTCACACGCCGCTACCTCGGGTTGATTTGGCGGTGCAAGATACATTTCTCTCATGTACCCAGTTGTTGCCACCATCCAGTAGCGGTGTGTAAAGGTACCATTAGGGTACCTTTACACGCCGCTACAACAAGGTGGAAACAACTGGGTGCTTCACGTGCACGAGCACGCACCAACGGTTACAAATGGTACCCGATACCGCCTTTACATGTCGCTACAAGGTGCTCTACAGAAGGTTTAATCTATCTCTGGAGGCACCGCCGGGTGCCACAAGTTACCTCCTGTAAAGCACCTTACCTCATTTACACGCCGCTACAGAGGGTAATATGGGAGGACCTGGGGCAGCAGGGACAACACATAGGCGTGCCAGAGTTGTGGATTACAAGACGCTCGTACGGTGATTGGACAATACTATAGCATCATGATTGGCCAGGCAGCGCAGGAGGCTGACTAATACATGACGCTATTGTGTAGTGTGACTGGTCAGCTCCTTAAATATGCCGCCCCATGCAGCGACAACCAATCGTAACGCAGGAGCTTCCTCCAATGATCGCTGATGGGGCGCGGTATCCCGGAGCCTGTGTCACGCCCCGGGGAGTTATCTAGGTGGCGAAAAAAACCTTACCGTACCTTATTTAGACGCCGCTACCATCGGGTTGAAATCAACCTGTTTTTGAGCACTGCTCTGAAACAGGTGTCGACAGTGACAGGTGGCAACAACCTGATTTACACGCCGCTACAGAGGGTTGTTTTGACGGTGCAAGATACAATTGTCTCCAACACCCGGTGGTTTCTAACCTTCTGTAGCGGCGTGTAAAGGTACCCTTAGGGTACCTTTACACGCCGCCACAACAGGATGGATACCAACGGCAACTTCACGTGCACGAGCACGGCCAAACGGTTACAAACGGTAATCGCATCTCCTTTACACGCCGCCACAAGGTGCGCTACGCTACGCTACATCTACAGCTAGCTACATCGCCGGGTGTCGCAAGTAGCCATCTGTAGCTCAGCGTACCTCATTTACACACCGCAATAACAAGCTAATATGGGCGGACCTGGGGCAGGAGGGACAGCACATAGGCGTGCCACAATTGTGGATTACGAGACATCCGTATGCTGATAGGACAAAGCAATAATACCATGATTGGCCAGGCATCGCAGGAGGCTGATTAATACAGCACGCTCGAGCGATTGTGTAGTGTGACTGGTCAGCTTCTTAAATATGCCGCCTTGTGCAGCGACAACCAATTGCAACGAAGGAGCTTCCTCCAATGATCGCTGAAGGGGCGTGGTATCCCGGAGCCTTGGTCACGCCTTAGCTACATTGCAGCTACATCGCCGGGTGTCCAGAGTTCCCTTCTGTTCCTTCTTTACACGCCGATACAGCTCGCTACAATCGGCGATGTTGCCATATGTTTATGGGCAGTGCACGGATACAGAGGTATCTGTAGCCGGCTGTGTCGTCCCGTCTTCAGACGCCGCTACGACGGGCGATATTGGCGCGACAAGCTACATTTGTAGCCTGTAGCGGGTTGTATGCATCCTGTTGTGGCGGCGTGTAAAGGTACCATTAGGGTACCTTTACACGCGGCTACATTTCTAGGGTGGCTACAGGTAACTTACTGGTTGCAGTGAAATCATGGAGAGATTATTCCATTTGTACACAGCAACAAGATAGAACCTTGTCTCCATGATTTCACTGCATCCAGTAAGTTACCTGTAGCCACCCTAGAAATGTAGCCGTGTGTAAAGGTACCCTTACTCTTACAGGAGACACCTTCTAGAGGAGAGATCACCTAACTTTGAAAGAAACTATTCTACTTGGTTCCACACATATACACCTCAAAAGGGCCAAAGGAGTAGCGATAGCATTGGCAAAAAATATCCCCTTTTTACTACAGGATAAACTAATAGACCCGGCCGGACGAGACATATTTGTGAAGGGCCTACTTGAGGGAACACTGATTACACTAGGAAGCCTCTATGCCCCCAAAAAGAAACCTCTAGCATGGAAGATACAACACAAGCTCTCTCTATTTGCCGAAGGGTCCATACTTCTAGGTGGAGACCTGAATGTTCCATTAGACCCACTATTAGACACCTCATCTGGGAAAAGCAGGGTTCCCTTATGTGACTTGGCCAAAATCAGATCTTCCTTCCATTAGGCAGATTTAATGGATGTGTGGCGATGCCTTCATCCACAAGAAAAACCATAGGGGTGTCAGTCCCGTACGTTTATCCATAAGGTGAAGACCAACTAACGCAAAACTATGATCAAATCATTTCGGAATTCTTGACTTTCTACAAAAGCTTGTACCAGCTGAGACCGCACGAATCGGAGGCAGATATTGATTCATTCCTATCCTCTCTATCCCTTCCTAAACTGACCACAAGTCAACAGGCCTGGCTGATGAGGAACTCCAGTCCATCCTGTCGAGGCCCGAGCAGTCAATCGCCTGGGCCAGGTGGTTACCCTCTCCTCTACTACAAGACATTCTACACAGAATCGGGCCCCATCTGCTGAAAATGTGTAACGCAGTTCAGCAGGGCAGCACTCTTCCCTTCCAATCCCTTGAAGCACATGTCTCTCTCTTCCATAAAGAGGGCAAAGACCCTACGCTTTGGGGGAGCTACAGGCCCATGTCCTTGCTAAATGTGGACTTGAAATGCTCTATGCTAGCTTGATAGCGAGGCGTTTAACGGGCCTGATCCCACAATTGGTCACTCTTGAGCAGAGCGGCTTTGTGCAGGGAAGGGAGGGAAGAGACAATGCAAGCACACTTAATGCAATATGCACAGTTACACAAACAACCACTGGTCCTCCTAAGCGGATAAAGCCTTCAGCAGGGTGGACTGGACATTCCTTCGCTGCACTCTCTCAGCCTTCCAGATCCCGCCCCCCTAATAGAAGACCAAGCCCAGGTTAGCCCCCCCTTATAGAGAATTTGGGTATAAAATGTTTCCATTCGTTAGATCTTTGTTAGATCCGGTTTAATCAACCAAAACTAACGTTAGATCTCCTCTACAAAATCAGATATTTACGATCTTTTTCAGGGGGTGCTAACCCATAGCTAGCCCCCCTCTTTTGAAATTGCCCGTTTTTTCAATGGATTCTGATAGATATTCGTTAGATCCGGTTTGAGCAATGGTACTGAGGTGTAGATGAGAAGAGGAGGGGTCCAAGGACAGAGCATTGGGGGACACCAACAGAGAGAGTGAAGTGAGGAGGTGGCGAGTGAGTGGGACCAGGGCCGGCTCCAGGTTTTTGTGGGCCCCGGGCGAAACAGTCTCAGTGGGCCCCTTTAAAACATACCACAGATTCATGAATATTAAAATGGAAGCCGCGGGCTGTGTATATATAATATATAATATAGATGCTCCAGGGTGGGTTGTATATATAATATTGAGGCTGTGCAGGGCTATATATATTATCTGGAGGCTGCTGCTGGGCTGTATATATTATTTGGAGGCTGTGCCAGTCCAGTTGTAGTTTCCAAATAAAATATATATAGCCCAGCACAGCCTCCAAAAAGTATATATAACCAGGCACAGCCTCCAAATAATATATATAGCCAGGCACAGCCTCCAAATAATATATATAACCAGGCACAGCCTCCAAATAATATATATAGCCAGGCACAGCCTCCAAATAATATATATAGCCAGGCACAGCCTCCAAATAATATATATAGCCAGGCACAGCCTCCAAATAATATATATAGCCAGGCACAGCCTCCAAATAATATATATAGCCAGGCACAACCTCCAAATAATATATATAGCCAGGCACAGCCTCCAAATAATATATATAGCCAGGCACAGCCTCCAAATAATATATATAGCCAGGCACAGCCTCCAAATAATATATATAGCCAGGCACAGCCTCCAAATAAATATATATAGCCAGGCACAGCCTCCAAATAATATATATAGCCAGGCACAGCCTCCAAATAATATATATAGCCAGGCACAACCTCCAAATAATATATATAGCCAGGCACAGCCTCCAAATAATATATATAGCCAGGCACAGCCTCCAAATAATATATATAGCCAGGCACAGCCTCCAAATAATATATATAGCCAGGCACAGCCTCCAAATAATATATATAGCCAGGCACAACCTCCAAATAAAATATATAGCCAGGCACAACCTCTGAGTAATATATATATAGCCCAGCATATCCTCCCAATAATATATACAGCCCAGCACATCCTCCATGTAATATATTTAGCCCTCCATGTGCGCCCACATTTCATACTGCTTTCCCCCATATGTGTTCCCCCTTTTCCATACTGCTTCTCTTCCATGTGCCCCCATGATTCATACTGCCTCTGCCCCCCATATGACCCTCCCGATTTATTCTTCTCCCCCCCATGTTCCCCCCCCAATTCATACTGCTTCTCCCCCTTTGTGGCTTATTTTTTTGTAATGCTCTCCCCCCAAAGTGCCCCCCCCCCCATAAATACTGCTTCTCCCATCTGTGTAGCACTTTTTTTAGTGATGCTCTCCCCTCATGTAGCCCCCTATCAATACTGCTTCTCCCCCCTTTGTGGCACTTTTCTGTGATGCTCTCCCCTCATGCGGGCCCCCTTATTAATACTGCTTCTCCCCCCCTCTGTAGCACCTATTTTTTGATGATGCTCTCCCCTCATGTGGCCCCCCTTCGATTCATACTGCTCTCCCACCCCCTCCATGTGCCCCCAGGCTGTCTGCTCTCTTCAGCCCTCTGGCAATTACCTGCTCCAGGGTCCCTCGCTCTCCTCAGCGGTGCTGTGCACTCTGCAGATGCCGGCAATGTGATGAGAGAAACTTCTCACACTGCACCCGGCACCTCTGCAGAGTCAGCACGTCCGGGTCAGGGGGAGCTCAGACGCTCTGTCAGCTGAGCTCTACTGAACCCGGAAATGACAGGCAGGGCGCACAGAGGATCATTGGACACTGCCACCTGCACCGCTGCCTTGCTTGTGCCTCCACATGGCTAATTTGAATCGCATGCAAATTAGCCATGTGGACGCATATCGCTACAGCACCAGCCGCAATCAACTGCACGGCCCCCGCCATCAGGGCTTTCTGTTACTAATGGGCCCCTTCCCATCAGGACTGCCTGTCCCTGATGGAGAATGGGCCCCCTGAGCTGTGGAGGGCCCCGGCCCTGAGTAGGACAATCTAAAAGTTGGGTCAGTGAGTCATTCTCGTCCCCCGTGATGCCTACAGGCCTCCTCTTCACAATCATCGCAGCACACTGCCCCCCTTCCCCCGCCGTGACACATCGCCAATGAAGTCCTGATGCTGCCCACAATTTGCCCACGCCGAAGTCGCCGCTAATATTTGGAAAAAGGAGTATGTCTCGCAATTTCCCCCATTGTCTCCCATACTAACTCTTCAAGACCTTGTTGGCCCCACACCAAATAGAGCCTCCAAACTTAACCCCACAGCCTTAAGGCCCACGACATCAAACCCTGTCCCAATAGATCAATTAATACTAGATGGCGCGCTCCTCTCATATGGGGAAATACAACACTCTGAATCTTTAGCGGACATTTCTTTTATTCAATATAGTAAGCTTAAAGTCTATATCCATACCCATCTGAACCGCGCGAACCTAATCCATCCTCTAACATTATTCGAGCAGCTGTGTACACAGACACAGATACCTGGTAAGGTGCGGTCCCTGCTCTATAAATTATTAACACGTCAAGAGCCTTTGGGAACGAGTTTACAGACCAACAAATCAAACAATTCTATCAAAGATCACATGGGCCTTCCCCCTGTGTACAGGAAAATAGTATGGCGTTGGTATGGTACCCCCATACAGCTACATAAATGGCATGCTCCGACACCAGGTTCATGCTGGAGGGGTGGCTCTACATTGGGAACCTATTTACACATATGGTGGCGGTGCCCCCTCATACACAAATACTGGGAATCGGTGACCCGTGTTCTATCTGAGGTCTTACAACGTGAAGTGAGCCTGACTCCTCTTACTGCATTACTCAATCTCCCAATCTGGCCTAAAGAGGCCTGGAGACTGGCCTCCAATATTCTAGCCGCCAGCAGACTCCGAGTCTCGGTTCACTGGAACTCCGGCAGATTCCGACCGGGCCTCAGGTGACTGGCGAGGAGGACGCTGTGTACCGTGCGGCCCAAATAGCAGCTCTCTCGTTTGGCTCCAGTGCCTCTTATGCCTCTGAGAACACGTGGACACCATGGATACTTTACAGGGCAACCCCAGAGTTCATGGCTACCTCTAATAGAACCTGAAAGGAATCTGAAACACCTCTCTCGCGTAGACACCTCTAATACGGAGACAATCTCGGGGAGAAGCCCCCCATCTCCCTCCTATCACCACTCCTTCGTGACTACTCTCTCCCTCCCCTCACTCCTTATGTCTTCCCTTCTCTGGGTAGTACTTACCCAAACCCCCACCCTTCTTACTGACCTTCTCTCTACCTATAAAACTAAAACCGGTTGAGATGGAATAGCTATATACTGTGTATTACAAATGTTTAAATGGGAGAGACACCTGTTTTTTGTATTGTCCCAGTTTTTCTCCCACTTATGTGAACAATACACTGTTTACACTCATCTGTTTAATAAAAAGAACATTAAAAGAAAGAAAGATTCAAAGATGGCACCAGCTCCCATGTGCTGTCTCCACCCCTCTCTGATGTAAAACACAGTCAGTACTGGAGAGGGGGCGGTCCCAGCACAGGGGGCGGTCCCAGCACAGAGGGCGGTCCCAGCACAGGGAGCGGTCTCAGCACAGGGAGTGGTCTCAGCACAGGGGGCGGTCCCAGCACAGGGAGTGGTCCCAGCAAAGGGAGCGGTCCCAGCACAGGGAGTGGTCCCAGCACAGGGGGCGGTCCCAGCACAGGGAGCAGTCCCAGCACAGGGGGCGGTCCCAGCACAGGGGGCGGTCTCAGCACAGGGAGTGGTCCCAGCACAGGGAGTTGTCCCAGCACAGGGAGTGGTCCCAGCACAGGGAGCGGTCCCAGCACAGGGAGTGGTCCCAGCACAGGGGGCGGTCCCAGCACAGGGAGCAGTCCCAGCACAGGGGGCGGTCCCAGCACAGGGAGTGGTCCCAGCACAGGGGGCGGTCCCAGCACAGGGAGTGGTCCCAGCACAGGGGGCGGTCCCAGCACAGGGAGTGGTCCCAGCACAGGGAATGGTCCCAGCACAGGGGGCGGTCCCAGCACAGGGAGTGGTCTCAGCACAGGGAGTGGTCTCAGCACAGGGGGCGGTCCCAGCACAGGGAGTGGTCTCAGCACAGGGAGTGGTCTCAGCACAGGGGGCGGTCCCAGCACAGGGGGCGGTCCCAGCACAGGGGGCGGTCCAACCACAGGGGGCGGTCTCAGCACAGGGAGTGGTCCCAGCACAGGGAGTTGTCCCAGCACAGGGAGCGGTCCCAGCACAGGGGGCGGTCTCAGCACAGGGGGCGGTCCCAGCACAGGGAGTTGTCCCAGCACAGGGAGTGGTCCCAACACAGGGAGCGGTCCCAGCACAGGGGGTTGTCCCAGCACAGGGGGTGGTCCCAGCACAGGGGGTGGTCCCAGCACAGGGAGCGGTCCCAGCACAGGGAGTGGTCCCAGCACAGGGAGTGGTCTCAGCACAGGGGGCGGTCTCAGCACAGGGGGCGGTCTCAGCACAGGGGGCGGTCTCAGCACAGGGGGCGAACCCAGCAGAGGGGGTGGTCTCAGCACAGAGAGCGGTCCCAGCACACAGGGCAGTCTCAGGACAGGGGGCGGTCTCAGCACAGGACAGGGGGCGGGTGGATGTTGAGTTTTGGCGCACATAACCTGTCACACATGTTTTCCTGAGTGCAGCTGGGGCCATATTGATGCCGCCATACTGTAATATGAGGCGTGAGGTGAAGGAGCCCGTCTCGTATATTCCCTTTAGTCTGTATTGCCGTTTTCTTCTATTGACGTCTTCTTCCATTGGGGCTGGACTGGAGGAGGCTCTCGGCTCTGCTCCGGATCCTCCACTGTCTCTGGGTGTCTTCATCCATTGGGGCCGGACTGGAGGAGGCTCTCGGCTCTGCTCCGGATCCTCCACTGTCTCTGGGTGTCTTCATCCATGGGGGCAGGACTGGAGGAGGCTCTCGGCTCTGCTCCGGATCCTCCACTGTCTCTGGGTGTCTTCATCCATGGGGGCAGGACTGGAGGAGGCTCTCGGCTCTGCTCCGGATCCTCCACTGTCTCTGGGTGTCTTCATCCATGGGGGCAGGACTGGAGGAGGCTCTTGGCTCTGCTCCGGATCCTCCACTGTCTCTGGGTGTCTTCATCCATGGGGGCAGGACTGGAGGAGGCTCTTGGCTCTGCTCCGGATCCTCCACTGTATCTGAGTGTCTTCATCCATGGGGGCAGGACTGGAGGAGGCTCTTGGCTCTGCTCTGGATCCTCCACTGTATCTGGGTGTCTTCATCCATTGGGGCCAGACTGGAGGAGGCTCTTGGCTCTGCTCTGGATCCTCCACTGTATCTGGGTGTCTTCATCCATGGGGGCAGGACTGGAGGAGGCTCTTGGCTCTGCTCCGGATCCTCCACTGTATCTGGGTGTCTTCATCCATTGGGGCCAGACTGGAGGAGGCTCTTGGCTCTGCTCTGGATCCTCCACTGTCTCTGGGTGTCTTCATCCATTGGGGCTGGACTGGAGGAGGCTCTCGGCTCTGCTCCAGATCCTCCACTGTCTCTGGGTATCTTCATCCATTGGGGCCGGACTGGAGGAGGCTCTCGGCTCTGCTCCAGATCCTCCACTGTCTCTGGGTGTCTTCTTCCATTGGGGCCGGACTGGAGGAGGCTCTTGGCTCTGCTCCGGATCCTCCACTGTCTCAGGCGCCATCTGAAGGTACCGTCACACGCTAGGATATAGGTGAACGAGATTGTTAGCTATGTCATGTGACCGCGATCGTTAGTGCGTTGTCACACACAAGGAAATCATTAACGATCTTACATTCGGCAACGCTCCAGCTACTTGGAGAAGAACGAGTGAACAATGTTATAAAGCGGCAGGAATAGGAGAATTATGAACGACATCGTTCACACTGAACCATGTATGAAGGCGTCACACTGAACCATGTATGGCTAGGGTCACACATGGCAATCTGTTTTTGGGAGTGTTTTCCATGCCAAATCCGTTTGTCCTAGGCTGCATTTTGTGCCTCCTGTGTCCCTGGTTGTTTTTGCACTTAGGCTGGGGTCACATTTGTGTTAGCAAATGCAGATCCTGATCCGGTTTTGAGCTGTCAAAAAGCTCAAAACCGGATCAGGATTCGCAGCCCATAGGAGCCCATTATAAAACAGGATTGCACTACAGCAATCCGGTACCGGCATCCGGTTTCATTGCCTGCGGTAAAAATCATGCAGACAACGGTTTTCACACAGTTTTCTCATCCGTATTCCGGTTTTGAAATGTAAACCGCAAATGTGAGTGGAGCCGGGTTGCGGCACCCGGATCGTAAACCACAGCACACAACACAGACAAAATCGGATTGTTCCGGATTGTGTTGGATCCGGTGTAATCTGGCAAACAATAGCATAGGAGTCAATGAGCGCCGGTTTGAGCCGGATCGGGGTGAATCCGGGAAAATCCGATTTTAGCCGAATTCATTCCCCGCCTCAAAACCCATGCAGGAAAGCCGGGGAAGATCTGCATCCGTCCACCAGAATCACCATTAAGGTGCAATCCGGATACCGCATGCGGATTCAGGAATACATTTTGTAGGCAAAATGTGTCTGAAGGCACCTGCGATTACCACATCCGGATCTGGATGCGGTAACTGCAATTAGCCTTCCAAGTGTGACCCTAGCCTATGAAGGCGTCACACTGAACCATGTATGAAGGCGTCACACTGAACCATGTATGAAGGAATCACACTGAACCATGCATGAAGGCGTCACACTGAACGATGTATGAAGGTGTCACACTGAACCATGTATGAAGGAATAACACTGAACGATGTATGAAGGGGTCACACTGAACGATGTATGAAGGCGTCACACTGAACGATGTATGAAGGAATCACACTGAACGATGTATGAAGGGGTCACACTGAACCATGTATGAAGGAATCACACTGAACGATGTATGAAGGAATCACACTGAACGATGTCTGAAGGCGTCACACTGAACGATGTATGAAGGGGTCACACTGAACGATGTATGAAGGCGTCACACTGAACAATGTATGAAGGCGTCACACTGAACGATGTATGAAGGCGTCACACTGAACGATGTATGAAGGCGTCACACTGAACGATGTATGAAGGGGTCACACTGAACCATGTATGAAGGTGTCACACTGAACGATGTATGAAGGCGTCACACTGAACGATGTATGAAGGCGTCACACTGAACCATGTATGAAGGCGTCACACTGAACCATGTATGAAGGCGTCACACTGAACCATGTATGAAGGCGTCACACTGAACGATGTATGAAGGTGTCACACTGAACCATGTATGAATGTGTCACACTGAACGATGTATGAAGGCGTCACACTGAACGATGTATGAAGGTGTCACACTGAACGATGTATGAAGGCGTCACACTGAACGATGTATGAAGGCGTCACACTGAACCATGTATGAAGGTGTCACACTGAACCATGTATGAAGGCGTCACACTGAACCATGTATGAAGGCGTCACACTGAACCATGTATGAAGGTGTCACACTGAACCATGTATGAAGGTGTCACACTGAACGATGTATGAATGCGTCACACTGAATGATGTATGAAGGCGTCACACTGAACGATGTATGAAGGCGTCACACTGAACCATGTATGAAGGCGTCACACTGAACCATGTATGAAGGCGTCACACTGAACCATGTATGAAGGTGTCACACTGAACGATGTATGAAGGCGTCACACTGAACGATGTATGAAGGTGTCACACTGAACGATGTATGAAGGTGTCACACTGAACGATGTATGAAGGCGTCAAACTGAACCATGTATGAAGGCGTCACACTGAACCATGTATGAAGGCGTCACACTGAACCAAGTATGAAGGTGTGATGAATATTGGTAAGGAATATTGCCATATCCCCCATATTCCATTCCTCACAGGAAGCAACCCTGGAAGGCAGAAGTCATTCATCTGGCAAATGGTAGAGTAATTAGTATGTAGATGGAAGCCAACTGGCAACACAAAGACACTCTCCCTCAACTTTGATGTGGTAATCAGGTAGGTGTATGGAGCTTCCTCAGAACTGGGGTTTTGCCAAAAGGTGACACGTCCAATTTAAGTTTCTTACGTCCCAGGCAGACTGGACGGGGCCGTGACTATAACATTAATATCTCATAAGCCGTCCACCCTGTGATACTATCGAATATAAAAATGAATTCCACACATCTAGACGGAAATAGGGCTATATTAACATGAATGTAGGACGACTGTAAGCCATCTAAACAGGATATTGGCTACTAGGCTGCTACCAGAGTAGCCATGTTTCATATCCAGACGAAGATAAAATCATAACTAAAAATATGAAAGTATTGTCTTCTGTCTGCGATGCCCATGGACACGGCTAGGTCGGCTTATAGAATCTGGGTGTCCATATCTCCCCTCAGAGGGGTGGGAATTGTGAGACATCCCAGGGGTGTGAGATGGGTGGAGACAGGGGGCAGCCCATAATGTATAAATCTCATCTGCCCTATCTCCACCTGGTATTTCTTCTGAATGGGCATTTTTCCACCAAGGCCAGAGATTACCCCAGGAACAGATTGGTGCCACGCCGCCCATGTGGTGCCATCAGCACTAAGGTAACTGCTCACATGTGTGTGTAATTCTGTGTATTCCATTCCTCCTTTTATTGGCATATCTGACTATCCTATTTATAACATCTGAATAATAACTGTAAATATTAATATCTAGTGTACCATTAGGGTGATTAAATATATAAATTTAATCCTGAGTTCCTCTTTCTATCTTGATCACGATTCCCACGTCCGTGTGCTCATTTCTGACCCAATATAAGCCCGACCACGGACCGGACTTATATTAAACGAGAAGCTGGTGGCATCATTTGTGCTTGGGGTTATTCGGGGTCTCTATCAGTGACGGGGTGGAGGAGATTATATGTGCTTCTAGCTGCGGGCTAGAAGGCATATACCACACTCACTGAGAGGTGCCTTAATAAACCAGCACAGGCAAGGCAGCTGCGGCCCTTCTTTATCCTCAGGCAGTTCTCTGACTGACCTGGGTTTAACAGGAGGCGCAGTGGAGCTGCCAGGTTCGGTGGCCGATTCACCACAGAAGGTGTCACACTGAACCATGTATGAAGGTGTCACACTGAACCATGTATGAAGGTGTCACACTGAACCATGTATGAAGGCGTCACACTGAACCATGTATAATGGTGTCACACTGAGCGATGTATGAAGGCGTCACACTGAACGATGTATGAAGGCGTCACACTGAACGATGTATGAAGGCGTCACACTGAACGATGTAAGAAGGCGTCACACTGAACGATGTATGAAGGTGTCACACTGAACCATGTATGAAGGCGTCACACTGAACCATGTATGAAGGCGTCACACTGAACCATGTATGAAGGCGTCACACTGAACGATGTATGAAGGCGTCACACTGAGCGATGTATGAAGGCGTCACACTGAACGATGTATGAAGGAGTCACACTGAACCATGTATGAAGGCGTCACACTGAACGATGTATGAAGGCGTCACACTGAACGATGTAAGAAGGCGTCACACTGAACGATGTATGAAGGTGTCACACTGAACGATGTATGAAGGTGTCACACTGAACGATGTATGAAGGTGTCACACTGAACGATGTATGAAGGCGTCACACTAAACCATGTATGAAGGCGTCACACTGAACGATGTATGAAGGTGTCACACTGAACCATGTATGAAGGCGTCACACTGAACGATGTATGAAGGTGTCACACTGAACCATGTATGAAGGCGTCACACTGAACCATGTATGAAGGCGTCACACTGAACGATGTATGAAGGCGTCACACTGAACGATGTATGAAGGAGTCACACTGAACCATGTATGAAGGCGTCACACTGAACCATGTATGAAGGCGTCACACTGAACCATGTATGAAGGCGTCACACTGAACGATGTATGAAGGCGTCACACTGAACGATGTATGAAGGAGTCACACTGAACGATGTATGAAGGAGTCACACTGAACCATGTATGAAGGCGTCACACTGAACGATGTATGAAGGAGTCACACTGAACGATGTATGAAGGCGTCACACTGAACCATGTATGAAGGCGTCACACTGAACCATGTATGAAGGCGTCACACTGAACCATGTATGAAGGCGTCACAGTGAACCATGTATGAAGGTGTCACACTGAACCATGTATGAAGGTGTCACAGTGAACCATGTATGAAGGTGTCACACTGAACCATGTATGAAGGCGTCACACTGAACCATGTATGAAGGCGTCACACTGAACCATGTATGAAGGCGTCACACTGAACCATGTATGAAGGCGTCACACTGAACCATGTATGAAGGCGTCACACTGAACGATGTATGAAGGCGTCACACTGAACGATGTATGAAGGCGTCACACTGAACGATGTATGAAGGCGTCACACTGAACCATGTATGAAGGCGTCACACTGAATCATGTATGAAGGCGTCACACTGAACGATGTATGAAGGCGTCACACTGAACCATGTATGAAGGCGTCACACTGAACCATGTATGAAGGCGTCACACTGAACCATGTATGAAGGCGTCACACTGAACGATGTATGAAGGTGTCACACTGAACCATGTATGAAGGCGTCACACTGAACCATGTATGAAGGCGTCACACTGAACGATGCATGAAGGTGTCACACTGAACCATGAATGAAGGTGTCACACTGAACGATGTAAGAAGGCGTCACACTGAACGATGTATGAAGGCGTCACACTGAACCATGTATGAAGGCGTCACACTGAACCATGTATGAAGGCGTCACACTGAACGATGTAAGAAGGCGTCACACTGAACGATGTATGAAGGCGTCACACTGAACCATGTATGAAGGCGTCACACTGAACGATGTATGAAGGCGTCACAGTGAACCATGTATGAAGGTGTCACACTGAACGATGTATGAAGGCGTCACACTGAACCATGTATGAAGGCGTCACACTGAACGATGTATGAAGGCGTCACACTGAACCATGTATGAAGGTGTCACACTGAACCATGTATGAAGGTGTCACACTGAACCATGTATGAAGGCGTCACACTGAACGATGTGGCCTCTTCCCAGAATGTTAATTGGACGACGAACGATAGATTTGAGGTCCTGAACGATCCAACGATTTATTCTTGCTACATTGTTTGTTTACACGCAACGACGCACAAATAATATCGTTAACGAGATCCTAGTGTGAAGCGGCCATCAGTCTTGACTGGCGGATATGCTCACATTCATCTCTTGGCAGTAGTCAGGAATATGGCGCCAGCGGCAGCACATACGCAAAGTGGTCAATACCACTGACGCCATTTTTCTGAAGACCATCATGAGAATCGGCGCAAGACCCGCTCAAAGACAGGACAGCGCCAATAGGAAATGTAATGTATGTACACAGTGACTGCACCAGCAGAATAGTGAGTGCAGCTCTGGAGTATAATACAGGAGGTAACTCAGGATCAGTAATGTAATGTATGTACACAGTGACTGCACCAGCAGAATAGTGAGTGCAGCTCTGGAGTATAATACAGGAGGTAACTCAGGATCAGTAATGTAATGTATGTACGCAGTGACTGCACCAGCAGAATAGTGAGTGCAGCTCTGGAGTATAATACAGGAGGTAACTCAGGATCAGTAATGTAATGTATGTACGCAGTGACTGCACCAGCAGAATAGTGAGTGCAGCTCTGGAGTATAATACAGGAGGTAACTCAGGATCAGTAATGTAATGTATGTACACAGTGACTGCACCAGCAGAATAGTGAGTGCAGCTCTGGAGTATAATACAGGCGGTAACTCAGGATCAGTAATGTAATGTATGTACACAGTGACTGCACCAGCAGAATAGTGAGTGCAGCTCTGGAGTATAATACAGGAGGTAACTCAGGATCAGTAATGTAATGTATGTACACAGTGACTGCACCAGCAGAATAGTGAGTGCAGCTCTGGAGTATAATACAGGAGGTAACTCAGGATCAGTAATGTAATGTATGTACCAGTGACTGCACCAGCAGAATAGTGAGTGCAGCTCTGGAGTATAATACAGGAGGTAACTCAGGATCAGTAATGTAATGTATGTACACAGTGACTGCACCAGCAGAATAGTGAGTGCAGCTCTGGAGTATAATACAGGAGTAACTCAGGATCAGTAAAGTTAATGTATGTACCAGTGACTGCACCAGCAGAATAGTGAGTGCAGCTCTGGAGTATAATACAGGAGGTAACTCAGGATCAGTAATGTAATGTATGTACCAGTGACTGCACCAGCAGAATAGTGAGTGCAGCTCTGGAGTATAATACAGGAGGTAACTCAGGATCAGTAATGTAATGTATGTACACAGTGACTGCACCAGCAGAATAGTGAGTGCAGCTCTGGAGTATAATACAGGAGGTAACTCAGGATCAGTAATGTAATGTATGTACACAGTGACTGCACCAGCAGAATAGTGAGTGCAGCTCTGGAGTATAATACAGGAGGTAACTCAGGATCAGTAATGTAATGTATGTACACAGTGACTGCACCAGCAGAATAGTGAGTGCAGCTCTGGAGTATAATACAGGAGTAACTCAGGATCAGTAATGTAATGTATGTACACAGTGACTGCACCAGCAGAATAGTGAGTGCAGCTCTGGAGTATAATACAGGAGGTAACTCAGGATCAGTAATGTAATGTATGTACACAGTGACTGCACCAGCAGAATAGTGAGTGCAGCTCTGGAGTATAATACAGGAGGTAACTCAGGATCAGTAATGTAATGTATGTACACAGTGACTGCACCAGCAGAATAGTGAGTGCAGCTCTGGAGTATAATACAGGAGGTAACTCAGGATCAGTAATGTAATGTATGTACACAGTGACTGCACCAGCAGAATAGTGAGTGCAGCTCTGGAGTATAATACAGGAGGTAACTCAGGATCAGTAATGTAATGTATGTACACAGTGACTGCACCAGCAGAATAGTGAGTGCAGCTCTGGAGTATAATACAGGAGGTAACTCAGGATCAGTAATGTAATGTATGTACACAGTGACTGCACCAGCAGAATAGTGAGTGCAGCTCTGGAGTATAATACAGGAGGTAACTCAGGATCAGTAATGTAATGTATGTACACAGTGACTGCACCAGCAGAATAGTGAGTGCAGCTCTGGAGTATAATACAGGAGGTAACTCAGGATCAGTAATGTAATGTATGTACACAGTGACTGCACCAGCAGAATAGTGAGTGCAGCTCTGGAGTATAATACAGGAGGTAACTCAGGATCAGTAATGTAATGTATGTACACAGTGACTGCACCAGCAGAATAGTGAGTGCAGCTCTGGAGTATAATACAGGAGGTAACTCAGGATCAGTAATGTAATGTATGTACACAGTGACTGCACCAGCAGAATAGTGAGTGCAGCTCTGGAGTATAATACAGGAGGTAACTCAGGATCAGTAATGTAATGTATGTATCACAGTGACTGCACCAGCAGAATAGTGAGTGCAGCTCTGGAGTATAATACAGGAGGTAACTCAGGATCAGTAATGTAATGTATGTACACAGTGACTGCACCAGCAGAATAGTGAGTGCAGCTCTGGAGTATAATACAGGAGGTAACTCAGGATCAGTAATGTAATGTATGTACACAGTGACTGCACCAGCAGAATAGTGAGTGCAGCTCTGGAGTATAATACAGGAGGTAACTCAGGATCATAATGTAATGTATGTACACAGTGACTGCACCAGCAGAATAGTGAGTGCAGCTCTGGAGTATAATACAGGAGGTAACTCAGGATCAGTAATGTAATGTATGTACACAGTGACTGCACCAGCAGAATAGTGAGTGCAGCTCTGGAGTATAATACAGGAGGTAACTCAGGATCAGTAATGTAATGTATGTACACAGTGACTGCACCAGCAGAATAGTGAGTGCAGCTCTGGAGTATAATACAGGAGTAACTCAGGATCAGTAATGTAATGTATGTACACAGTGACTGCACCAGCAGAATAGTGAGTGCAGCTCTGGAGTATAATACAGGAGGTAACTCAGGATCAGTAATGTAATGTATGTACACAGTGACTGCACCAGCAGAATAGTGAGTGCAGCTCTGGAGTATAATACAGGAGGTAACTCAGGATCATAATGTAATGTATGTACACAGTGACTGCACCAGCAGAATAGTGAGTGCAGCTCTGGATATAATACAGGAGGTAACTCAGGATCAGTAATGTAATGTATGTACACAGTGACTGCACCAGCAGAATAGTGAGTGCAGCTCTGGAGTATAATACAGGAGGTAACTCAGGATCAGTAATGTAATGTATGTACACAGTGACTGCACCAGCAGAATAGTGAGTGCAGCTCTGGAGTATAATACAGGAGGTAACTCAGGATCAGTAATGTAATGTATGTACACAGTGACTGCACCAGCAGAATAGTGAGTGCAGCTCTGGAGTATAATACAGGAGGTAACTCAGGATCAGTAATGTAATGTATGTACACAGTGACTGCACCAGCAGAATAGTGAGTGCAGCTCTGGAGTATAATACAGGAGGTAACTCAGGATCAGTAATGTAATGTATGTACACAGTGACTGCACCAGCAGAATAGTGAGTGCAGCTCTGGAGTATAATACAGGAGGTAACTCAGGATCAGTAATGTAATGTATGTACACAGTGACTGCACCAGCAGAATAGTGAGTGCAGCTCTGGAGTATAATACAGGAGGTAACTCAGGATCAGTATGTAATGTATGTACACAGTGACTGCACCAGCAGAATAGTGAGTGCAGCTCTGGAGTATAATACAGGAGGTAATCAGGATCAGTAATGTAATGTATGTACACAGTGACTGCACAGCAGAATAGTGAGTGCAGCTCTGGAGTATAATACAGGAGGTAACTCAGGATCAGTAATGTAATGTATGTACACAGTGACTGCACCAGCAGAATAGTGAGTGCAGCTCTGGAGTATAATACAGGAGGTAACTCAGGATCAGTAATGTAATGTATGTACACAGTGACTGCACCAGCAGAATAGTGAGTGCAGCTCTGAGTATAATACAGGAGGTAACTCAGGATCAGTAATGTAATGTATGTACACAGTGACTGCACCAGCAGAATAGTGAGTGCAGCTCTGGAGTATAATACAGGAGGTAATCAGGATCAGTAATGTAATGTATGTACACAGTGACTGCACCAGCAGAATAGTGAGTGCAGCTCTGGAGTATAATACAGGAGGTAACTCAGGATCAGTAATGTAATGTATGTACCAGTGACTGCACCAGCAGAATAGTGAGTGCAGCTCTGGAGTATAATACAGGAGGTAACTCAGGATCAGTAATGTAATGTATGTACACAGTGACTGCACAGCAGAATAGTGAGTGCAGCTCTGGAGTATAATACAGGAGGTACTCAGGATCAGTAATGTAATGTATGTACACAGTGACTGCACCCGCAGAATAGTGAGTGCAGCTCTGGGATATACAGGAGGTAACTCAGGATCAGTAATGTAATGTATGTACACAGTGACTGCACAGCAGAATAGTGAGGCAGCTCTGGAGTAAATACAGGAGGTAACTCAGGATCAGTATGTAATGTATGTACACAGTGACTGCACCAGCAGAATAGTGAGTGCAGCTCTGGAGTATAATACAGGAGGTAACTCAGGATCAGTAATTAATGTATGTACACAGTGACTGCACCAGCAGAATAGTGAGTGCAGCTCTGGAGTATAATACAGGAGTAACTCAGGTCAGTAATGTAATGTATGTACACAGTGACTGCACCAGCAGAATAGTGAGTGCAGCTCTGGAGTATAATACAGGAGGTAACTCAGGATCAGTAATGTAATGTATGTACACAGTTTTTTTTTTTTTTTTTTTTTTTTTTTTTTTTTTTTTTTTTTTTTTTTTTTTTTTTTTTTTTTTTTTGGGGGGGGGGGGGGGGGGGGGGGGGGGGGGGGGGGGGGGGGGGGGGGGGGGGGGGGGGGGGGGGGGGGGGGGGGAGCTCTGGAGTATAATACAGGAGGTAACTCAGGATCAGTAATGTAATGTATGTACACAGTGACTGCACCAGCAGAATAGTGAGTGCAGCTCTGGAGTATAATACAGGAGGTAACTCAGGATCAGTAATGTAATGTATGTACACAGTGACTGCACCAGCAGAATAGTGAGTGCAGCTCTGGAGTATAATACAGGAGGTAACTCAGGATCAGTAATGTAATGTATGTACACAGTGACTGCACCAGCAGAATAGTGAGTGCAGCTCTGGAGTATAATACAGGAGGTAACTCAGGATCAGTAATGTAATGTATGTACACAGTGACTGCACCAGCAGAATAGTGAGTGCAGCTCTGGAGTATAATACAGGAGGTAACTCAGGATCAGTAATGTAATGTATGTACACAGTGACTGCACCAGCAGAATAGTGAGTGCAGCTCTGGAGTATAATACAGGAGGTAACTCAGGATCAGTAATGTAATGTATGTACACAGTGACTGCACCAGCAAATAGTGAGTGCAGCTCTGGAGTATAATACA